>APFE031713764.1:0-42828 GCA_000404065.3 Pinus taeda | reverse complement strand
GAGGAGCATCGTGTCTTATTTTTGTAATCGAGCTCTGCTCTATTGGAGGTTGCCCCCTCGAAGAGGAAAGTGAACATTACTCTCTGAATAATAAAGTCTGCGCTATTCGTGTTCTGGATATCTTTTCTTCGCAAATTCTATGTTATCGGTCTTTTTTCTTCGCATATTCTATATTTGGGTATCATTTGCAGGTCAAGAAGCATAACACAACGTGAGGGTTAATAGAATCAAAATGAAGAAAAGAAACTAAAGATTCATGATAGTGGCACTTAAGAGCCCAAAACGGCTTGCATGGGCTGTGGCCACCTTGAAGTATGTCAGTCGCAGAATGAATGAAAACTGGGTAAAATCTGCAAGTAGAGTCTTAGCTGAGTGGAGAAGACCAACCTGTGCAACTGAAAAATTCATAAGGGTTAAGTGCCAGTAGTGAGTGCACCAGTATCTTGGGGACTCTTGAAATTAGGATTTCTTGGATGAGAAGAACTTGTAGGAATTAGTTTTGTATGTAATATAATTATAACATTTAAACACGCCATATCTAATAATCAAATGGGAAATTGATTATCTGTCAAGGATGCAAAAGCGAGAAGCCGGCACCCAAAATTGCTTGAATAGTTTAGGGTAAATGGTAACATGTCAGGGGATGTAGAAGATAAGTATAAATGTGAGGATATCGGTAAATCAAAAAAAATATTAAACAAATGGTATCATAAGGACTTACCTGGGTCATAATAGATCCTTATCCAAAGGTAGCATGAAGGAAGAAGACTGGTATAACCCCCTACTTGGATGGAAGGGAAAAGTTCATTAAAAATATACAGAAAAAAATAATAAAACTATGAACTACCTAACCTCAGACAAGATACTCCATCAAAATGGCGATTTCGTCAATCATAGAGAAACTTACTAATGCAGAGGTCGAACCTCTCTTTCTCTCATGTTGTTTGCATGGTTCTAATGCCCTATGGCCCGCACAACATTAACACCCATATTTCTCTACAGGTGGGCTAAAGTAAAGGGTCGACGACCTTCTTCCTCAAAGTGACAGAGATGAAGGGGAAGAAACCCTCTTGCCTCTAGGGCTTGCACGAAAACAGACAAGAAAGAACATAGCAGACTAATAGTTTGAATTGGGAAGGTATAGTGAAGGTAATGCTTATCGGTTAGCAAAGATAACCAGAACCGTGGATCTTAGAAAGGAAACATTTGGAGAGTTGATCAATTCCCGAATAACAAAAATAAATATAGAGGTGTATGCCAAGTTACATGTGTAGAACTAAAGTCTTGTAGAAATTAAATAAATATGCAGGCATAGGTGTCGTGTGAAGACCAAGGACCACAGGTCATAAATAGATACCCTTATGATAGGAAAGGAGCAATGAACAACGTAATCTTACAGAAGTGTTAACGCTCGGAGATAATCGACCTGAGTTAAAGTTGGGAATAGTGTGAAACTTAATATTTATTAATGTGTTAAATGTTGAATAGACCGATGGGTAATAAATCTCTCGAGTTGTCATAAGTTTATTGTTATATTCATTGTACATAGATCGAAATTTATATGTTATATTCCATGTCGAACAAACCTATGGTTATCATGTCTTAAAGAATCAACATGAGAATGTTTATCATATTTACTGTTTAGAGATGAAATGTTATATGTTGTATTTATGAACATTAAACATATCCATATAACAAATAAATTGATATGTTAAAAAAATGTGTAAATGGGAAAACGCATTAACATTGTGATGTTGTGATATTAGTAATAAATTTGCTTACTATGACCACTTAAAAAAGGTTGGTTAATGCACCAACATGTGACTTTGCTTCTATAATGAAATGATCAAGATAGGCCTGAGTTATTTCCTTAAATACTCAGGTATTTTGTTACCCATATTATAAAAAAAAAAAAAAAATAAGGAGTCAAGAGGTGGAATTAGGTTCATTACATGCTTGATCCATTCTGACCATGATCATTATATTTATGCTTAGAAAGAAATATTTAGTCACATAATTAATAATAAACAATATGCCAAGTGATAATAATGATTTAATTTACAGTGATAGTTATTACTATAATCTCTGGGCGTTCACATGTGCCACTACCATGAACATGGATAAGTTGGGGATTGAAGTTGCGATTTTCATACAAGAGATATCTTTATAGAATACCTTGTTACGAACTAGTTTACACTCAAGAGTTGTTGACACATTTATTGTTAAGATCATAGAAGAAGATGTAAATGTTGACATGATTATGGTTAGGTTGGTAATAGAATATGTCGTGTCTGTATAGAATATGCAGTGGTTTGCGAAAAAATAGATTGTTTCTAAATTTTTTTGGCATTTGAAATTAATTTGCAAGTACTTCCACCATCGGTGTTTCTCCATCGTGGAACAACTATGGCTTTAGAAAAACAACATCAATCAACTAGTGGTATTTGTGTGTTTTGCGGGGCGTTTACTGCCACGTCAATCAACAGAGCAAGTGGTAGGTATCTTCTATTTGTTGAGAAAAATTGAGAGTTGGAAGGTGCATGAACTTACCACAAATTGAATGTCCAGCGGAAAGCGGAATATGAGTGTGAACGCCGCCAAAAATCGGAATTGAGAGACAAATAGTGAGTTGCCGCATTTACCGAAACCGTTTTTCTTAGTCCGCCAAGTCGTGGTCTAGGACCAAACTTGGGAACTAATTAGCAGACTTTCATGGAAAAAACAAACACCCGACTTTCTTAGACTGCGCCCGATTCCTAATAGTGCGCTGTAATTGTGTCAAACTTAATTCAACTCTGAAATGGATGCATTTTTTGTATTTTACGTCTCTCTGAAACCGAGCGCTCAAATTCGCCAATGGAGAGATAAAATTAGCACAATCAACAATATATTCTAATAATTTGAATGAGAGAAATTACATACATATTTATACAATTAATAGTCTCAAGATAGAAATTCTATCTTGGACGTACACTAGAGTGGTTGAGAGATTCTCTCAACCACACACTAAACTAGGAGAAACTAAATACCTATTATATAGGAACAAACTCCTCAAATGGGGAATTACAACCATAGACAAGTAGGAATTAATTGTTTCCAACTCCCCCCCTTAATGACTACTTGTCATGATAGTCAAATCCACCACCATCACGCGAATTGCATGTACAAAACCTCCAAAAACACAATCTACCGCCCTCGGACAGATCCACAATCTTCTCTGATCCCACGGATCCTCTTGAAGGTGAATTGGCGCGATCCTGAATGAAAAACCCGTGCCCATTAGCGCGATTAATGGCCTAATAGACGCACAAGTTGGCCTTCCTGGCGTTGCCGTCATTGCGAAAAGCGCGCCAATCCCCTTCTACTCAGAAAAAATCAACTGAGTTTGAGCCAGGTGTTACTGCAGTCCACCTGCTCCTACGAGCACAAAGCTCCTGTGTACACACAGCCACAAAGGCAAGCTGCCACCACCGGGCAAGTCCGATTTACCACCACCGGGCAAATCTGCTAACTTCAATATGCCACCACTGGGAAAAACACCGATCTGCTTCCACTGAGCAGATCACAGAGCTCTAATTCGCCACCACCGGGCAGGTCCGTTCACGGAACCCTAATTCGCCACCACCGGGCAAATCAAATATGCTGCCACCGAGCAGAAATCTCCACATGCCACCACCAGGAAACCCCTGTAGCACAATCAATAATATATTCTAATAATTTGAATGAGAGAAATTACATACATATTTATACAATTAATAGTTTGAAGATAAAAATTCTATCTTGGACGTACACTAGTGTGGTTGAGAGATTCTCTCAACCACACACTAAACTAGGAGAAACTAAATACCTATTATATAGGAACAAACTTCTCAAATGGGGAATTACAACCATAGACAAGTAGGAATTAATTGTTTCCAACTCCCCCCCTTAATGACTACTTGTCATGATAGTCAAATCCACCACCATCAGGCGAATTGCATGTACAAAACCTCCAAAAACACAATCTGCCACCCTCGGACAGATCCACAATCTTCTCTAATCCCACGGATCCTCTTGAAGGTGAATTGGCACGATCTTGAATGAAAAACCCGCGCCCATTAGCGTGATTAATGGCCTAATAGACGTAAAAGTTGGCCTTCCTGGCGTTGTCGTCATTGCGAAAAGCGCGCCAATCCCCTTCTACTCAGAAAAAATCAACTGAGTTTGAGCCAGGTGTTACTGCAGTCCACCTGCTCCTACGAGCACAAAGCTCCTGTGTACACACAGCCACAAAGGCAATCTGCCACCACCGGGCAAGTCTGATTTACCACCACCGAGCAAATCCGCTAACTTCAATATGCCACCACCGGGAAAAACACCGATCTGCTTCCACCGAGCAGATCACAGAGCTCTGATTCGCCACCACCGGGCAGGTCCGTTCACGGAACCCTAATTCGCCACCACCGGGCAAATCAAATCTGCTGCCACCGAGCAGAAATCTCCATGTGCTACCACCAGGAAACCCCTGTAGCCACTAAGGCTCTATAGATGGTTTCTGGCTCACCACCAACTATCACATTACAGTGACAAAAGATGGTTTCAGGCTAACCACAAACCATTACAAAGTGGTTTTGAGATCACCACGAACTTTCAAATGCCTTTGCAAGGCTTACATTCCATTCTACATTTTGGAGTTTCTGGTACATACAAAGACTATTACAATAACATACTAAGGAGTCTATTCCACAAGCCACACTAACTCAAAAAATCTACTTTCCTGTCCACCATAAATGTTGTTGCTGCTCCTTTATCCCAAGTTCACATCTTGGGCATCTTTGTCAAATAACTTCTTGGAACTCCATGCTTAACCTGTCATTCGTTAGAGTCGCGAATTCTAACAAAATAACTTTACCTAAATTGAGTTAGCTAGGCTCAATAAGGCATAATAATTTTATGCATAATTCCAAGAAATAAAAAAATAACTTTCTTGTTCTTCAAAGCACCAGCCCTTGAGCAACAAGAGATTCTTCTGCGGCAACTGCCCAGCAGCAGAATCCGACCGAATCCTTCGAGTGCCGCTCCAATTATAGCAGTCGCAATGGTCACACTCACTATTTGTTGTTGAGCCATCATCGCAGATGACTGACCTGATTGCCTGTCTTTCTGGGCCATCAGTTGCACCAAAGATTGCAACCGTTGGATCTTCCGCTGAAGTACTGACAGAGTGTTCAGTAAAACTTGAGGGTTACAAGCTTGAGAGGGATTCCCACTTGAACCACTACTTTCCCCAATATTTTGATTTGTGCGATGTGCACCATATACCAAATTATATCCCTGCAAAGGAGGCATATGTTTGATGCCGACCATAAGAGAATGACCCACCATTTCCATCATGTTCCTCTAAACACCAGACAAAACACACCCTCTTCTTAACAGAAAAAAAATATAGATTCAGACTAAACAGTAAAACGGGCTTCCCCTCCAGGGCCAAAACTAATGAAAATATTTAGAATTCTATCAGACTCAACTGTAAGAGCCCGAAACCCATTTTCCTAGCAAGAAAACCTTACGCTTCATAGAAACGAAAACCTTGCCGCCTTCGGATCTGATAATTCAAACCCCAAATCATGAAAAAAAAACAAACACTCAGAATGATATACAATGATACTAAGGCAGTTCATGTTCCAGGGAACCCATGGAAGGAGGAGTATGGAAGATCTATGGTCCTATACCGAGAATTCATCTAATGGACAGGAAATTCCAAAAGTCAGAAATCATTCTTCTCGAACTTTATCTGTCCGTCGGCGCCATGGCTATGCCTACATATGCTGCTTTTTATGCCCATCCTCATTAATGTTTGCATATCCCAATCAAACTGCTGCAGGATCTCAATCGTTGCAGTCTTCTACCCCTCCAACTGTAGACTATCAGTATCTCCCCGGCAGCCATCAACATCTCCACGGATGTACAATCCCCAAGCCGAACGGCTACATGGAGGGCCGTCTCCCACCCCGCTACTGCACAGTGCATTAGCTGTGCACGTACTTCGTTATCTCCATTTGAACAGACCATATAAAAAAAAAATATGGACAGACAACATATAATAAACTCTTTATTTCCCTCAACCCACGAGGGGCCAAGCCCAGGAGGGGCTAGGCCCTTACAGGCTCTGATACCAAGATAAAATTAGCACAATCAATAATATATTCTAATAATTTGAATGAGAGAAATTACATACATATTTATACAATTAATAGTCTCAAGATAGAAATTCTATCTTAGACATACACTAGTGTGGTTGAGAGATTCTCTCAACCACACACTAAACTAGGAGAAACTAAATCCCTATTATATAGGAACAAACTCCTCAAATGGGGAATTACAACCATAGACAAGTAGGAATTAATTGTTTCCAACTTGGAGCCCTATGACATCGA
This sequence comes from Pinus taeda, assembly GCA_000404065.3. Taxonomy (NCBI): domain Eukaryota; kingdom Viridiplantae; phylum Streptophyta; class Pinopsida; order Pinales; family Pinaceae; genus Pinus; species Pinus taeda. The sequence continues at coordinate 36,412 of APFE031713764.1, read as the reverse complement.
ATCTGTTCTCAAAGTGGTAAACCCAACTTCCAAAGTTCCTTCGTCCATGCATACCACGCTGTGTGCCAGCGTCAGTTCACGTCAACTCACATTTTTCCACACAATAAAAAATTCCTCCATCCACGTATACCACGCTCTGTGTGCCAGCGTCAGTTCATGTCAACTGAACTCCGCGTTGGAACATGCATTGCATGTTGCTTCCCATACGTAGGTATTATAACAACAATAATAATCTAATCAAATTTTCTGGTTTGCAAAAGAAAGGTATTATAACAATAATAATGATCTTCTTAGTACTTCGTCTATTGCATCTCTTGTCTTACTTCATGTGAATCATCTCTTCCTCTTGATTGCATTGTAGTTGCTATAGGTGTTCATGTTGTTGGATTCTTCCTCTTTCTATTCATGCTTATCATCTGCTTCCTCTTTCACATAATCATATTGATAATTAATATGTCATCCATCATACCTATCATTCTTATGGCCTTCACCTGCAACCACATGAAATAATACATATCTTGAAAAATTTTTATGTGTGGAAGGATCAAACAGCTTATATGGTTTCTGATCAATACATTAACCTATGAAAATACACTTGATAGATTTTGCATCAAGATTCCTCCTATCTTTTTCCAGAACATGAGAAAATGTTTTTCTTTCGAAGATTCTAAAATGAATTGGTACTAGTTTATAACCATAAAGTGCTTGAAACACAATTATTTATAGGAAACTCCAGTCCCTCTATAGGAAACACAAGTATCAACTCCCATCCCTCTATAGGAAACACAATTATTTATTTCGGCCTCTAAATCATTGGCGTAGACATTTTCATATTTTCTGTCTTGGAATGTATTTGCAATGAAATGCATGCACAATTCTCAAGATAGATCATGTTGAGAATCATTGGTGCTAAACTAATATTCACTAGTTTCTCTTCACTTATTTCTATTAGAGCTCTTTGAATTGGCCTCATTGTGGACATCTTTCCATTCGAGGTAAATTCTCTATTCATGAAGACTTTTTTACTTCTCTATCTATTTTTTCTTAGAAAATTTCAAGTGTTTTTTCATGAGGTTATGTTCTCATTTCTCTCTTGGGCTTCATGGTGTAGCTGTCTTTGGTACCCTATTATCTCTTTTTCACCCTCTCTCACCTACTTCCACCTTGGAATCACACATTATCTGGACTACTCATTTCCTTCCCCTCTTCGCTTTACCTCATCTAGTTAGTTTCTTAGTGACCTCCCTCTGGCTGACCCTACCTCACCTTTCCTATCCTACTTCTCGATTTCCCCTCCATGATGCTCCTTGTAGCTCTATTGCTTTTCATTTCAATATGGCATTTATTCTATGTCCTTGTGTAATTATGCCTCATAGAAAACCAACCTATACCCTAGGAGGAGGTTGGTGGGATAATTCCTCTATCTCTAAGTAGACGAGCTTGATCCACGTTGTCCTTGTTTCTCAAATTTATGCCTAAGCCCATTCCTAGGACTCTATGGCTTGCTATCAAGAACTCATTCTCAAACTAGTTTGCTATGAAATTTAATGCGTAGTAGTAGACATGTGTTGTGACCAATGTTTCATTCCTTATCTACATGTTGATGCAACCGTCTGGGACAAGTTTTTTACCTCAATATCTCAACTCATTCATGTTTCTACTTGTACAGAAAATATATCATTGTTTATTGGCATACGAAAATCCTTATGGGTTGAGCTCTCATTATTTGTGAGGACAATCAATTGGAGAATTCCATAAGATTGGTAGAATTGGAGAAAAATATTGAGAGTATCGATCACAATTTGACCACTCTCTTTAGAATATTAGTCAACATCTCCTTCTCCTACGATGAAAACGATGCTCAACCAAAAAATATTCCTAGAGATTGATCCCACTAGCTTCTATGGTTCATTGTTATTTTCATTATAGAATTAACAACTCCTTTTGTTTAGATATGTCATTGTATGTCAAGCCCTGGAATAGTCAACTTGTTTTATGAATCTTTTATATCAGATGCTTTAGTTAGGCGATGTATTAGCAACACACAAAATTTGAACATATGTTATTGGTCTATTTTCCTTTTGGTCTATTTAATAAGTATTTTTTATATTAATTTTTACATTATCATTTTTATAATATTTAACCCTTAGCCCCACAGGGGAAACACAATATATGATGGTCCTAAAAATTATGTGTTATGTACCGAGAGGTTCGACGTTCAAATCCACCCACCCATTTAGATGTGTCTATGGAACGAGCATATGTAGGTACCTAGGAGTTATAGTGGTAGTGGTAAAAATCAACCATGTATCATGCAAATATGAAACTAGTCCAGTTGTCAATTCATTTAGTTCCCTTCACCCCATTTACATGTTCCCGCCGAAGTGACATATGTGGGCACTTAGGGTTATAGTGGTAGTGGGAGGAATTAACCATGTATGACACAAATACAAAATTGGCTCAGTTGTCAATTCTTTTAGTCACAAAAAGGAAAATAAAATAAAATAAAAACAATTTTTTTTTGTAATTCAATATTCTATTAATGTCAGAAAAAGGAGTACATGGGGTCCGTCCCAAAACAGGTGGTCTCATCCCGACTGGGTTTGTTGACCAAAAATTTCACCAGATGACAAAAATACAAAAAATTTGCTAAGGACATCATCCATAAACTGTTGGGCCTGAACCATCAAAACAGAACTAAAATGTAAAAGACACCATAAATCATACTAGTCATGTGACTAATGGATGCAGGGTTTTCCGGGCCCTTATAGTTGGCGGAGGAGAGAGAAACTGACATTGAACATGTCCTTCGTAGTTCGCCAATCATGTCTCCAAGTTTTATACTTTGTATGTGAGTTGGTCCTTCCCTTGCCAGACCGCAACGACTATTTCCAGATGTTGACTTTGAACTAGTGGGAAACAATTCTTCCATATTCATTACAACTGACCAAATTCTAGTTTGAACAAAGAAAATAACGTTTGTAAGAACGAAATATCTACAAAACAAATCAAATTTATATTAATATAACAAAAAACAATTTACATTTTCTTCATTGTTGCATCATCCATGTGGATGTGGTCAAACTGATATTGCTCGTGTTGCTTGAAATTTTCTTTGTCAACCACTATTCAACTGAATTGAATTCTATGAAATAATATGAACAAAATAATTCATAAAACAATATAAATACAACATTGAAAACCACTAAACTTTTGAAAATAAATACGCATTAAGCACCTTTGCCCCGTAGAGAGGAAAATTATTCTCACATTCTTCAGCTTCAACAATATTCTCTGTAGAGCTACGTTGATAACTATTCGCTCCAACATTTCCCAAGTCATCAACCATTCTAGCAAGCATATTACTATAATGAAAAACATGATACATAAAAACTTCTTCTCTAGAATCAGATTCCCTATCTTCTATTATAACATCTATTGCACCATTTCTAGAGCCCCCAAGGTTCTCATCTCTATGAAGGGCCCCTATGTAAACTCAATATTCAAAAACCTATAACATATGAGAAGTTATATGGAAGAAGACCAAACTTTCAAGAGAATCAACAACAAAGCAAACAAAAGCATAAAAAAAAAAATTCTTCTATGTACGGACGAAAGTTTCTTAACATACAATTATTGTTATTGTACATTTCATCATTTCATGAAGTTTGACAAGTTGGTCCTCGACCCTCGTATTTAGGGAGAAATATAGGTTTCACTACCTCCAAATCTTTTTCTTGGTTAATAATGATTTTGACATTGTTCTGAAAAAAAAGGACAAGCAAAAAAATAACAGTGAAAGGTTCAGATCGAGAAGAAAAGAAAATGCAAAAGAAAAAAATATTAAACTCCCTACATTGTTCCAATAAACACATTACATAGAGATTCATGATGGGTATCTACATTAATAATATAGTCTCAGCCAAGAAAATCTTGACCCTCTTCACCAACATAGTCTACAAATTTTTCAACCATTTCAGGAAATTCCTCATTCCTATAGTTCTTATCAACTCCAAAAACTGCATTTATTTCATTATTTTCACATGAAATACAATTTTTTTTCATATGAAGACTCTCTTTCTAAACACAATATTCCAAAAAAAAGAGAAAAGGTACTAAACCTTCAAAAAATATAAGTTCTTTCAGATGATAAACATTCAATGAAAGGACAATAAAAATAAAATTTTCACCACTCTTTTCATACTTATGATTTACATGTCCTCCTTCAACATTCACTAAATCTCTTTTCTTTCATTGATGCATAGCTCTTTTCAGTGCTTTAATGACTTACTTATTCTTCTGATACCACTATCATGGGTAGTCACTTAATCATTGTTGTGTAACAACAAAGGGAGGTTTTTTTGCAACACTCTCACTCAACATCTCTATGATAAAGTTAAAGTCAATTTATAAGTTCTTTCACAAGTTCGTTTCATGCTAATACATACTCTATAATCTTGAAATAACTAAAAACTAAGAAAATTGCATATAAGAAATATTAGAGAAATTATGTTTCCCACGAAAAACTTGGAACACTTACAAAAATGTTCCACTTAGAAGTTGAAGAAATAAAAAACAAATAAATATGAAATGCATTCGAAATTTAACATACGTATGTTCTCAATATAAATTTAAAATCTGAATTACAGCGATTTAAAAGAAAAAAATCCAAAACATACAAAATGTCTTCTGAATTATAAAAAAAGCACGTTGAAGCCTTAAACACTAAATCAGTACATCCATATATACTACACGTATGTCAAGAATACAATATCCATTATGAATAACCAAAAATACATTTCCATTTCCAATGGCATCATCAAAATCATCCATCATTTGTAGATAAAGCCATGAGGCTATCTCTTTAATATAAATTCAAAATGTTAATTACACTGAAGGTAAAAAATATATTTAAAAACATTAAACATAGTTATAGTGTTCAGTGATACAAAAAAAATAACATCTTCATGCCTCATATTCTAATTGAATACATCCACACGTAGTGTAGGTATGTCAACAATAGAGTCTGCATTAGGAATCAACTAAAAAGCATTTCCATATTCAATGAAACCATCAAATTATTCAATTGTCTCTAAATAAAACCATGATGCTTCGAGCATGGAAAATCCATCAAAAGTTTTTGTCTTGCATATTCCACTTAGTAAATAATACAACTTTAACTACAGTCTAGAACAACTGAGCATAAGGACTTTTTCTCCATACGCAACCTACAGATTTAACATTTATATCCAAAGAGATAGATTGAAGCAACAACCATCTATGTCCCCAATCATCTTCAAAATATTCCAAACTTTTATCTTTCGACAGTCTACCAAATTCAAAATTCTCTAGATTTTAGAGTGACCAAACAAACGTGGCACCATTATTAACAATGCAATCAAGTTGATTCTTATATAACCCTAATGGTATATATTGTATGTCAACAATAGGAAAAAACGAATAACCTGAATTATTTATGTTCAATTCCAACCCGCAGATAGTGTAAGCATAAGTAGGGAAATCTTCATAATCAATATCTAGATATACCAAATAAAACTTTTTCTAAAAGAAGGTTGCCTACTTTGGTGGAGTTACACCACCATATAGAAGCTCCATCCTCTTCCAAACATTGTCAACACTACTGCAAATGAGAAAATGTGAATCCATGATTTTAGAAACATGTTTCAAAAACACCCATTCATAATTTTGTAGACTACATTTTTGAAATATAGAGAAGAATCCTCACTCCCCAACATTAATAAATCTAGCATTTCTAAACGCCTTCATAAAACGGTTGATAGCGATTTTTTTTCTTTTTATATGCAAATAAATTACTAGCGTGATGAAGAGAATCATTGATCCCATTGTACATTCAATTCTGTATGCAAAATTAAGGAAAGGAAATGCCATAGTCGACAACCGACCACCATTGTTAAGGTACGATGCTAGGAAGAAATCATTACAAAAACAAGTGGATAGATAAATAAATCCTAACACTTTCTCATGACATCAATCACAAGTTGCAATGAAAAGAGGGTTTTCCAAAACAAGACACCATTATCTACAAACCAACTTAAACTTAATCAAGACTGACAAAGGAAGCCAAGAAGAGAGAAGCTCAATAATTTCAAAGGGGAGAAATTTCCAAATAGGAGTATCCATAACAAAAGCAACAACATTTTCTGGCAACAAAGGAAAAGTTTCCTTCTATACTGCAAATAAAATAAGAAACACATTAAATAACAATAGGAACAACATTCATTGATTATTTTAATCTAAAAATGGTTTAGGAAATTAATCCATTTTCATATTTACTTGCTTTTTATATACTTGAATGTTAGACTAAACAAAATAGTGTAACTTAAAAAACCAAATTTATTGAATTTTATAACCACTACGCAAGAAAAATATTTTGAAACATTTTTCTCAAAGACGGGAAAGTTAAATATATGATAATTATCCTTCATTGTGAATTCAATTATTATGATGATATATATTATATATATATATATTATATATATATATATATATATATATATTAATAACAAAATTTCATATTCAATATTAAGAAAGACAATTTCCCCATAGCAAAAAAAATGATTTAGATGAACACATGATGCAAAACCTTTTCAATATATATATTAAAATGGCCATTAATTAATGATAAATTCTTATTTTTGAAAGCCTAAGTTTTCAATTTATCAAGTTATCATAAGTTTCACACAAACATAAAAACATTGTAACTATATTGAAGTTATAATAAGCTCCACACTATACCTTTTAAGTTGGCCTATTTTTAAATGATAAGTGCTCATTAATAATCTAATAATACAAAAAGTATGGTCAGTGATTATTTTTGTTTAAAATGTTTGAAAATTTTAAAAGAATTCAACATATTGAGTACACATTTCCAAACGTTTCAGATTTAGTAGACCTATACACATTTCTCTATGCTTCCAAGTATAAGAGAAATATTTATGTTGGATATTTATTTATATTATTATGTTGAAAAGATAAAAAAAATAGAATTATTTATATTTTTTAAATAAATTGAACACAAAACAAAATAAAATAAAATGGATAAATGAAATATACAACTAAATTAATTTATTTCTAAAAATAATAATAAATTAAAAGCAAAAACACTTGACATTTCATTTGCATCTCGTTTTTCCTTAAATTATTAGATAAATTTAAAGACTCAATCATCGAGAGCATGAGACAATTGATTTACCTACTAATATTAATATTACTACTGTTATTTTAATCATCCATTAATAATTGTTTTATAATACTTTTATTTTTATGGGCTAATTGTAATCTGAAAGTATAATTTGAAAGATCAATAATAAAATTATTCAATTTTATTTCAATAATAATCCACAGATTAAGTTCACTCGTATTCCATTTCAGATTCTTACAGAGAGACTGGGATGAGTCACTCTCTTTTCCCATTCCTAAATTGGTTTAGTTGTAGGTCCTGCAACCTTCTCTAGATTCACTTCATCACCACTTGTTATTAACCAGCCATTGTATCCTTCAACTAATGTCCACATTTTAGACTTCCCATTCATGTAATTGGTGCCATCCAAATTGTTTTTCTTTATTTATCTATTATTATGATAAATAATTAGCCTTATCGAACTTTCAAATCAATCAACTATTTTTAAGGCCACACATAATAATGAACTATTTTAAAAGAAACATAAATAATTTAAAGAAAATTTCAAATAATGTTAACCAAGTTTTATGGAATTTCGTAACAGTTTGATTTTGTAGAAGTTTCTCACTTACTTCCACATCTTCATTCATCATGGCTTGCAACCTTATATATAATATATATATATATATATATATATATAGATATTATTTTTATTATTTTTATGTAAAAGTTAACAAGGAGTGACAAAGAGAAGCCTAACATGTAAACATCAATATGAGGACCTACATATATATAAGAATCAACTAAAACCTTTTTCCTATACCTTATGAATCCCACAATTTAATGGGGATTTAAATAAATGACACAACAATGAAATTTCTCCACAAATATGCGTGAAGGAGTCTAATGTGAGTTGACAAACTAATCACATATTTCTTTCTGATTGCCTTTATATTCCTAATTGCCTTTATATTCCTAATTGATTCTTCTCATTCACACATTCTTTTTGGATATATATAGAGAAACAAATCAATATATACACCTACTACCCCTTTTTGTGTGCATACGATGTTCTTCTCTATTATATTCATAGGGATTTCAAAAATGTATGAGACTTTAAACCCTAGATTTTGCCATAAATGAATGAATGAATGAATGTAATAGACATGCATGTGATTTCTACGTTTATAAGATGATTAGATGCATCTATATGTGACAACTGTTCAACATAAATTTAGGTAAAGTTATTATTAGAGGTTTGAGCATAATATGTGTTGGTTCGTATTGTAACATGGAGTTATTAGTATTCTGCAAGTTTTTAAGAGATCTTGTGTACCGTAAGTAATTAAATGTGTTTTGGGTTCAGATGCAGGGGGAGGGGAATTTTTTGGGGTGTGATATTCAATCTCTGCCACATTTAATAATAGTCAATCCTGAACAAAATCAACGAATTTTTCTCCAAATCATATTCCTACCAATATCATATTAATTAACAAATTCTTCTGACATGACAATTCATTTTCTCATGACTCTGGATTGAATGGCGAGCATTTCAACCCAGATGCTGAGAATTCGAGGCTGTGGAGTTGCAGTGTCTGGACTTACTTATGGAGACTGTGGGTTCAAGGGATGTCGATGTTGTTAAGAGTATTGTTTCCATAGAAGAAGGGCACTCATTGATACCCAATATTAGACAAAGTTCGTACTCTGTGTTGGCGATTCGGGATCATGGTTTTCGTTGTTGGAATATTCGACCCCATGATGGAAATCAAATATCCCTTATAACAAGAGGCATATAATAGTAGGGGGTCATGAGTTTAAATCCCTCTATTAGAAAGGGTGAAAGACTAAAATCATGGCCCGTAACCCTCTTTGTCGGTGGATTCACAAAACGAGTCTCCTTCCCTCTAGCTCCCTCAACACTCTTTCCTCACAATACATTACATGGAGCGCATGCTCTCCTCGCACTCGGTTGTTGTTCCTCTTTTCCTCTCCATGTAAATTTCATCACGTAAAGACTGTACATATACACGCTTATGGCCATTTATTGCAGGCCCAAAATCCCACGATTGGGTTTGGTTGTAGTTTTAAATAACAAAGATGAGAGATTATATGCGCAGATTATCTCAGTCCTGTTGAGGTAAGCAGAGTGGCATCTTGTTCTTTTCTTTTTCCGATGATATGCATAGTGATTTTGCACCCTCTGTTGTTTCCAACATGTGCTCTGTAGGGGCTTCTGTTTCCTCTTTAATTCTTCCCCCTGACAACGATGATCACCTTCGAGAGTGGATCACAAGAGATGGAACTAAAATTAGATGGATGGAACTGCGTGACAATTTTGTTCTTCCCGTCATTTCCATGTACACGGCTTTGTCATGGAATTTTTCTACGCCATACATGAGAGAAATCATTACAGTTTCATTTGTGTGGCTCAAGTCTTTCAAGATGCTAATGTTGTGCTTTGAGGTGGGTCCTCTGGTAAAACCACGAGTAAGATCAAATCTTTTTTATTTCATGCTGGTCGTTTTTTTCCCCATCTAGGTTCGTCAACTCAATTCGGAGGGAAATTCTAAAATGATACCTTCAAAAATGACAACATTGATGAAACTGAAAACATAAGGATGCCTCTTATTAATAGTCTTATCCCTCTATTCATTCAAGTATCAGACTCCCCAAACTGTGATACTTGTACTCTATAGGGTGCATCTCAACTTGTTTCTAGATATGTTTCTTGGAAGCATATCAGTTCTCACAAATGTGTGTTTGGGAGAAGAAATACCGTATCTTTCCAGCTCCGTGTATAATCCCATCTATGTATAATCCAATCATGGACACCTGTTGGAATACCCAAAAAAAAGATGTGAGTAGGAGAGATGTGATTTGTGAGACAAGAGATATTAATAGGTTTTTTCCAAGCGCTACATCAGTTTTGGATCCAGACAAATAGTTTGTTTGGAACCAGTGGTTGTCATCTTCTTTTAAAGAAATGGGATTACAACGACATTGGGTTATTCTTTTTTCAAGTTTGTTTTGCATTGTTAAGTTCTTGTTTGTAGCACATTTTATTAATTCTCTTATTTTCTTATTTCATTTGTTATCTTCTCATGACTCACCGTCTCCTTGCTAGCTCCTATTTCTAGGGCTGGGTATGAGATATGCTTCTAGAGGTATTGGTAGAGCAGGTGAAGCCCCACTTCTCAGGTCTCCTGGGGTAGCAACGGTGAGATTTACACTATAGTCTTGACAGATAGAATATTACTGGCCATTTTAAGGAGTTGTTCTAACAAAGTTTCCTACTCTGAAATAGAGGAAAAGGGGGATTTGAACGGAAGATGTGAGAAAGACACTGGAGGTATCACAAAGGACTTATTTCTTGAATGGAGACTTTGAAGAAGATGTATTCATTCTTCAACTGAAATGTTTTTTTTTAAAGGAAAAATAATAGAAAACATGTAATTATTATACAATCTAAAACAAGAATTTCGAGTTCCGTATGAAAAGGTAGGAAACCATAATATGAAATTAATTTTATCACTTTAATCATGATGTTGGAACTATTTTTTGTGAATAAAGTTTGAAAAACTATTGTATATCTTGTCGTTTATGTAGATGTTCTATTAATAATAGGGAATGATTAAAACTATCTTACGTCCATAAAGAAAATGCTGAAGAAGGGTTTTGATATGACATATTTGGGAGACCTTCACTACTACATAGGGATTGAAGTGGCCCACCATCCCAATATATATTCCTCTCTCAAAATAAGTACATTAGATAAATTTTTAATATATTTGGCATGATTACATGCAATCCTTTATCTACACTAAGGAAACCAAAACTAATGATTACAATAAATGAAGGGAATGAATTTAAGGATACAAAAAGGTATAAATGTCTTATGAGAAGTCTTGTTTACCTAATCACTACCAAACTAGATATTTCATTTTCCATTGGAATTATACCCAGATTTATGCAACAACCTTACGAAGGACATTGTTCTATTACAAAATCATTTCTAATCTACTTGAAAGGAAACCAAGACTTTGCACTGAAATATTCACATCTGGATGACTTGAGTGCAAATAAATATTCTTATTTAGACTTTAATGAAGACAAACAAAAAGGAGTATCTCCTTTATTCTATTTTACGAGTCTTGGATCGATAGTTGTCTCTTGGAGGTTAAACAAACAATGAGTTTTAGAAGGTTACATGAAAGATGAAAAATATGTGCCGATAATACAAGAAACAAATGAGATTGTGTGGATTAGGAAAGTCTTTAATTCCATTTTCCCTAATTCCATTTTCTTTGTCATCTTTTACTCTAACACTTACCATAACATTGTCCATTTCTTACCCTTGCATCTATTCTTTAAACCATGAGAAAATTAATCAACTAGTCATAGTAAATGGTAATGACACTCATGGCTTATTAATAAATTAGCTGCAAATTAGTTTGCCAATGCTATTTTTGAGGAACAAACAATAAACAATGAATGAAGCATGGAGTGTCATCTCTTTATTCATCCTATCGTGTACATGTCACATGTCAATTCATAGTTGTTTTATTGCATGAGTAATGCTATGTGTCTATTTGCTAAAATTAAATGCATGTTATAGCTTGAACATATAATATGATTATTGTTTCATGACATTTGTGCGTATTTCAACAACTTAGTATGTAATTCATGGAATCCCACTTTTAACATATATAATGGGAACAAAATATATAGTTAAATCATTGAATTTAATCTCAACATTTCACTTATCTCTTACCAATTTCTGAAACTCATAAAAAGGATAAAGAATATTAATTAATCATATTTCTTTATTTTATGGGATGACATTTGACAATACATTATTTATTAGTTATTTTATTTATCTTTATTATTTTTTAGTTTAATTAAATTATGTTTAAGCTAAACAGCTAGTACTTACTGTATAACTTTTATTTTTAATCCATCCACATATATATATATTAAATATTAAATTCGAATTTCTCCAATTAAAATATTATATAAATGCGAGTTGACGTGAACTGACGATGGCACACAGCGTGGTCTGCGTGGACGGAGGAATTTTAGAAGTTGGGTTTAGCACTTTGAAAACAGATTCGATACCATAGGGCTCCAATGGCGAATTTGATCGCTCGGTTTGAAAGAGACGTGAAATACAAAAATTGCATTCATTTCAGAGTTGATTTATGTTTGACACGATTAAAGTGCACTCAGGAACCGGGCGCAGTCTAAGAAAGTCGGCGTTTGTCTATTCCATGAAAGTCTGCTAATTAGTTCCCAAGTTTGGTCCTAGTCCCCGGCTCGGCGGACTGTTTCGGTAAATGCGTGAGCTCACTATCTATGACGTTGGGGATGTTTATTTCTCTCTCGATTCTGATTTTTTGCAGCGTTCACACTCATATTCCGCTTTCCGCCCGGCGTTCAGTTTGTGTAAGTGCATGCACATTCCAACCCCCGCCAAATTAGTTTCACATGCCAAAAAAATTTAGAAACAGGAATTGATGAAGAGACTTGTTTTCATATTCCAGCAAAAAAAGACTTATTTACAAATACCAAAAAAAAATTGGAAACAAGAATGGGTGATAAGATATTAGGAAAAAAAAATTATAAAATGAAACATTAAATGCGATCACTTTTCAACGTGGAACACTCACATCGAATTATGCGGATGATTTAAGCTGTTTTTTCACAAACCATTACATATTCTATAAAGACATGACATATTCTATTAGCAATCATGTCAACAACTCTCGAGCGTATTCTATAACAAGGTATTCTATAAAGACATTTCTTGTATGAAAATCGCAACTTCAATCCCCAACTTTTCGTATTTTATGAAGTTTATCGTTTGAACGTTAAAAGATGTTGAAATATTTTAAAGGGGCTTTTTTAAGTTTATAGGTTCAACTACATATTTCTATAGGGCCATGGAATCTCTAATGACAAGACACATATTGGGATTCGTATTTTATGAAGTTTATCGTCTGAACGTTAAAAGATGTTGAAATATTTAAAGGGGCTTTTTTATGTTTATAGGTTTAACTACATATTTCTACAGGGCCATGGAATCTCTAATGACAAGAAACATATTGGGACATATAGAAACTCTGCAAAGTTATTCATCATATATTCTCATTCAAAGAACACATAAAGTTATGGTACTAGAATCCAAAGTTAGGGTTTAAAGTCTCATAAATTCTTGAAATCCCTATAAATATAATAAAGAAGAACATTGTATACACACAAAAAGTGGTATTAGGTGTATATATTGATTTGTTTCTCTATATACATCCAATAAGAATGTGCGAATGAGAAGAAGCGATTAGGAATATAAAGGAAAGAGTTGGAAAGAAATATGTGATTAGTTTGTGAACTCACATTAGACTCGTTCACGCATATTTGTGGATAAATTCCATTGTTGTGTTGTTTATTTAAATCCCCATTAAATTGTGGGATTCATAAGGTATAGGAAAAAAGTGTTAGTTGATTCTTATATATATCTAGGTCCTCATATTGATGTTCACATGTTAGGCTACTATCTTGATGCAGGAGCATCAAGACCATTTTCATTTGTAAATATGTGATAAAAGGGGGGGTGTGATAATTTTAAATATTTTGTTAGGTTTAATAAAATAGGAATTGAAGATTATGTAAATATTCTTTTTCTAAATAAAAGGATATGAGAGAAATAGTTTAGGAGCAAAATCTCGGATATAATTTCTATGTTTTCAGTTAATTAGGATAAGAGTGGAGAATAAAGCTTCATGCTTTAAGTCATTATATAAAAAGGAAAAAGCCTACTTTTTGTAAGAGATAAGGTCTGAGAATACCTATCCATTATTATATGTAAATAAAGAAGTAGCTAAAGCTCTCACAGTAGATAGAGGAGAGGCGTGCTAGAAGTATTATCATTGAATTTTCCTCTCAGCGTTTTCATGAATGATTGGTTCCCTGTTAAACTGGATGCATGTATTTTATAATTTAATTCACTGTGTGTTGAAGGGCTTGGGTCGCCTTATTATTTATCCGCTTGATGTTTGACTGTGTGCATTTGATTCATTTTTGGGTTCATTTATTTCATTGTGAAAAAGTATTGATGCGCCACTCTAATTTCATCGTTATATAATCATAAGGGTATACGGGTGAGAGTGTGAGCAGTGAAGGAGTTTCTATTTGGAAACCTCTCGTAAGTGTAAAGGGCCAAATAATCGAAAACCTGGCCAAGGAAAGAATTGTATTAAATCGATTAAATATGCTAGGCAATTGAGGAGTGTTGTCAAATCAAGAGGAAACAAAGCATTAGCTACCATTCAACGGTTGTTGCCACCTCGAATAACTGAACACTCTGCTGAAGAATTGAATTTTGTGTGGGGAATTATGGTTTTCAAGCTTTGACAAGAGTTTTGTTTTAGTTTGAGATCAAAAGAGTTACCAGCAGATATATACCTTCTCTCAAAGGGACAGGGATTGGCGTGAGACCGGATATCTTACTAATCGAATTGGAAATCAATTGGATGGGATAGGTTCGAAACTCGGCAATTTCCAGTTAAAGAATTATCAAACTTTATATACTGTATATGTGTGGTTGTTTCTTATGTGTTTTGGATCGAGTTCGAAGCCTATTCTCTAGCGATTGAGGTCGAATGAAGTGTTATATGCATGGCTGCATGCCTGGTTAATTTCTTTGTTTCTTTTGGGCCGAAGTTGAGCTGCAACCAAAAGGAAAGGAGCGTTGTGGGTTTTCATTGTGTTTCTTAATTGTTTGCATGGAGAGGGCAGGAGCGCCTTAGGTTGGACACCAATTGATTTTGGTGACGGTTCCTCACAAGCTCAGCGAAAGAGCGTGTTGTAGTTCCTAGCTTGTCTGTCGATGATGGTTTGATCTCAGATTTTTAATCTCAAATTATCACAGTCAAAGGAATCCTTTGTTTGGGTAGAGTAGTGTAGTCAAGCTTAAAAATAGTGAAGGTGTGTTATGAATTTGCATAAGTATTCCTCGAGGTAAGCCAATGGCAGATTCCTTATTGCGTTGATTGAAGTTTGCAATCAAGGTTCGAAGACATGTTATTCTGTGGGGATTAATGTTATGGAAATGTTTGCGTGGAGGCTCCATATAAACTTCATCAAATAGTGCTTAAAAGTTATTTGTTTAAGTTTCTTTGCATACACGTGTATGGTAGAGACCAAGAAATAAAACTAGTGATTGGTTAAAATCCTTTATGGGGGTCTTTTATAAAGGTCTCTAATGCGTTGAAGTGTGAGTTTTTGTCCCATAAAAAGTTTGATTATTGGATTTATGATTGTGAGAAAAGCTTTCACAAATGATACTGAAAGAAATTGCCAGATTTAAGATGTCAATTGGGATTATATGTTGAGATGTATTGGAGGATCCTGGTTATTGCAGGCCAGCCCTGCATCAGGTGGTATCAGAGTAGGAATAGCTCTGTTTGAAGGTTCAAGTTTTTTTTAAGTTAAGTTAATTGCATGTGATGAAGGAATGTTAGATTTTTGAAACTGATGAATATTGGGGCGCAGAGATGCAGTGTGGATGAGAAAGTGGAAAGAAGACAAGATCATATAGGATCTTAAATGTGAGACGATTTTTTGATCTAAAATTTATGATTTAAGTTTATGGTTGGAGAGAAATAGTGGCAGTGAACCTGGCATTCAGCTGAAGGCTGGATAGGGAGGACAATTGTAGTGTCCTGAAGAGAAAAGTGAGTTGAAGAGATAGCCTAGAGAGAGAGAGCAGAGGAGTGCTTAAGAGGTTTCAGAGGCAGTGAACCAGTAGTTACCAAAAGACTAAGTGAGGAGAGCTTGGTGAGGTAAGTGGCAGCAAGAGAGATTGTTGTTGTAGAGGCTAGTACGACTCATGGTGAGTGAGAAACTCATGAGGAAGCGGTCTGCCATAGGCAGAAGGAGTTTTTCTAGAGGAGGAAGAGGTTTAGAGAAATGCCACAGAGATGAGATGACTGCTGTAGAAGTTCTAGAAAGAAAGATTGCAGAAATAAAGGTACAGTTGCAGGTACTGGAAGAATGGCTACAAGAATAGGAAAATCAGAAAGGAAAATGGCTCTTTCCACTGAAGGGAAAGAGAGTGATTTGGCGACAATTACAGAGGAGGTTGAGGCAAGTTGTGATTGCCTTGTTGAAGAAGGGACTTAGATTTGTTGTGCCATAGATGAAATTTGAAGATTCCACATGCAGATCTAATCAATGGGAAGTGCTGAAGAAAGCAGTCAAGACTAAAAAGTCTTGCAGTTTTAAAACTGATGAGTTGTGTATGTTTGCAGGTGCAGAGGAGGTTTCCATTGATGAAACAGAGGAGGAGATCATTGATGATTTCTTGAGTTATTGGGTAGATCCAGATCAGATGGATATTGTGAACTCTTGTGTTTGTATAGCTGACAATTTAGATGTGACTATAGGTGTTGAGGAGGATGTGCCATCTTGTGAAACTGTTACAACAAAAGAGGAAGTTCTTGTGGATGTTGAAGAAGAGAATCAGTCTGAAGCACAGATAAGGGAAGTAACAGCTGATACTGTTGAACATTTTGTGCAAACTGAAAGTTTATGTATGAATGCAGGTGATGATGATATGCTTCAGCGATACTATAGAGAAATTGCATTGTTAGAATATTTGTTGGAGAATCCAGAGTATGACAGGGAGATTGCAGCGGATGAAAGAGTTCAGTGCAGTGAACAAGAGGAAAAAGACATCATGGAAGCAGATGATAAGAGAGAAAGACTGATTGACAATTCTTCATAGGATTCTTTGGGAAGTTTGGATCAACATACTGATGTGCTGATAGTGGAAGAGGATTCAGAAAAACATACTGAAATGCTGGCAGAGGGAAGTAAGGCATTGATACCTTATATTTTTTATTCTAACAATTGTTTTGTGAGTATAGGTCTTATTGAAGATGTTGGAGAAAATCTGTTAGACAAAGAAATTGAACTGATGAGGCAGATAATGATGAAATTATCCTGGAAGAGACCAGCAACAGTGAAATAAAGGAGAAGCAGCAAAAGAAGATAACAGAAGATTGCGAGAGCATAACCAGTAGAGCGATGCAACATAAAGTGTGGAAACCTGGAGAAAGGAAGCGAGCAATAGCACATGATAACTTGCAGAACAAAGTGTGGGATCCAGGAAAACCAAGACCAGAAGACACATGATCAGGGGATCATGATTAATTTTAAGGTTGGGTGTATGATGCAGGAGCATCAAGACCATTTTCATTTGTAAATATGTGATAAAAGGGGGGTGTGATAATTTTAAATATTTTGTTATTTTTAATAAAATAGGAAGTTAAGATTATGTAAATATTCTTTTTCTAAATTAAAGGATATGAGAGAAATAGTTTAGGAGCAAAATCTAGTATAGAATTTCTATGTTTTCAGTTAAAATTAGGATAAGAGTGGAGAATAAAGCTTCACGCTTTAAATCATAATGTAAAAAGGAAAAGCCTGCTTTTTGTAAGAGATAAGGTCTGAGAAGACCTATCCATTATTATATGTAAATAAAGAAGCAACTAAAGCTCCCAGAGTAGAGAGAGGAGAGGCGTGCTAGAAGTATTATCATTGAATTTTCCTCTCAGTGTTTTCATGAATGATCGATTCCCTGTTAAACTGGATGCATGTATTTTATAATTTAATTCACTGTGTGTTGAAAAGCTTGGGTCGCCTTCTTATTTATCCGCTTGATGTTTGACTGTGTGCATTTGATTTGTTTTTGGGTTCGTTTATTTTCATTATGAAAATGTATTGATGCACCACTCTAATTTCATCATTATATAATCATAAGGGTAGACGGGTGAGAGTGTGAGAGTTGAAGGAGTTTCTATTTGGAAACCTCTGGTAATTGTAAAGGGCCAAATAATCGAAAAACTGGCCAAGGAAATAATTCTATTAAAACGATTAAATATGTTGGGCAATTGAGGAGTGTTGTCAAATCAAGAGGAAACAAAGCATTAACTACCATTCAGCGGTTGCTGCCGCCTTGAATAAAAAAACACTGTGTTGAAGAACTGAATTTTGCGTGGGGAATTATGGTTTTCAAGATTTGACAAGAGTTTTGTTTTCGTTTGAGATCAGAAGAGTTACCAGCAGATATATACCTTCTCTCAAAGGGACAATGATTGGCGTGAGACCGGATATCTTGCTAATCGAATTGGAAATCGATTGGACGGGATAGGTTCGAAACTCAGCAATTTCCAGCTAAAGAATTATCAAAACTTTATATACTGTATATGTGTGGCTATTTCTTATGTGTTTTGGATAGAGTTTGAAGCCTATTCTCTAGCGATTGAGGTCAAATGAAGTGTTATATTCATGGCTACATGCGTGGTTAATTTCTTTGTTTCTTTTGGGTCGAAGATGAGCTGCAGCCGAAAGGAAAGGAGCATTGTCGGCTTTCATTGTGTTTCTTAATTGTTTGCGTGGAGAGGGCAGGAGTGCCTTGGGTTGGATACCAATTGATTTTGGTGACGGTTCCTCACAAGCTCAGGGAAAGAGCGTGCTGTAGTTCCTAGCTTGTCTGCCAATGATGGTTTGATCTCAGCTTTTTAATCTCAAATTATCACAGTAAAAGGAATCCTCTGTTTGCGCAAAGTAGTGTAGTCAAGCTTAAAAATAGTGAAGGTGCATTATGAATTTGCATAAGTATTCCTCGAGGTAAGCCAATGGCAGATTCCTTATTGCGTTGACTGAAGTTTGCAATCAAGGTTCGAAGACATGTTATTCTATGGGGATTAATGTTATGGAAATGTTTGCGTGGAGGGTATATATAAACTTCACCAAATAGTGCTTAAAAGTTATTTTTTTAAGTTGCTTTCCATACACGTGTATGGTAGAGACCAAGAAATAAAACTAGTGATTGGTTAAAATCCTTTATGGGGGTCTTTTATAAAGGTCTCTAATGCGTTGAAGCATTAGAGATTTCACAAATGATACTGAATGAAATTGCCAGATTTAAGATGTCAATTGGGATTATATGTTGAAATGTATTGGAGGATACTGGTTATTGCAGGCCAGCCTTGCATCATATCTGTCACTCCATGTTAACTTTCCATAAAAATAAAAAAAATAGAAAAAAAAGTTATATATAAGGTTCCAAACCATTTGAAGATGTGGAAGTAAGCGAGAAGCTGCTACAAAATTTCATAAACTTGGTGTAACATTATTTGAAATTTTCTTAAATTATTTATGCTTCTTTTTAAATAGTTCAATGTTATGTGTGGCCTTAAAAATAGTTGATTGATTTGAAAGTTGGATAAGGCTAATTATTTATCATAATAATAGATAAATAATGAAAAAAAATTGGACGACACCAATTACGTGAATTGGAAGTCTAAAATGTGGATATTGGTTGAAGGATACAATGTCTGGTTGATAACAAGTGGTGATGAAGTGAATCTAGAGTAGGTTAGAGAACCTACAACTAAACCAATTTAAGAATGGGAGAATAGAAAGACTAAGCCGATAATTCTATTGAAAATGTTTGTAAAAGACAACATTATACTACATTTCAAATATTAAAAGACATGGAATGAGACATGCACAACACATAAGCATTTGTATGAATTGAACAATAAAAATTGGCTCTTTTCTCTAAAGAGTAAAATTTTCACTATAAAATGGAAGAAAATAAAAGAATTAGTAATTTTATTTCATGAATTAAGGACTTCAAATATACTCTTAAAGATATAGGTCAAGAACTATTTAGCATTGACCTAGTCACTATAACCTTAAATGGAATGATAGATGAGTGTCAAATCTTCGTCATAGCTCTTACAAAAGGGGAGAAGGCTCCCATATTTTAAGAGTTGGTAGATATATTTATGCATTAAGAAGAAAGGTGAACGAACCTTAAATCTCAAAGTTTTGATTTGGTGTTGAGGGAAAAAGGGAAACCACCATTCAAGAGGAAACCTTAGGAATGTAATAAAGGAGGAAATTCACCACAAGGAAAAGCCATGATTTGGTAAGCCACCATTTGAAAAACCACAACCAAGTATGACATTTCCAAAGCTTGATATTAAATTTCATTAATGTGGCAAGTTCTGACACTACTCTAGAGATTGCACGAAAAGAAATACCATTACTCCAAACATAGAAATAAGGGGCACACTGGTAATTTTGTTAATAAAGGAGAAATAATGAATGATGACATAAAAAACTTTAGATTATATGTTATAGATGTTTCATTATCTACTAAAATATATAATCAAAATACTTGGTTTTTTTATTTTGGAGCCCCCACTTATATGTCCTATAATAGGCATTGGTTTCAGAACTTTCAGGAAACTAACAATGGTACAAACATATATCTTGGAGATGATCATCTACATGAAATAAATAATATGATGAGATATCAGTGACGTTACCTAATGTTCATGTTAAACTAATTCACAACATGATGCGTGTGCCTATTATTAAGAAGAATTTAATCTCAGTCTATTAAAAATTGGAAACTAGGGCCAAATTCGACCTTGGGACAACTCATTTTATGGAGATGATGATTGAATTGGATTCCTCTTTTTGACACATCCATGATTGATATAAACATGATCTCATTTAAACAAGGAAAAGTGTGATTTTGAATTTATTCCCGCTCATTGTAGGTTTTAACCCCATACAGAACCTACCTGCATACGAATTCTAAAAGAACAAAAAATAAACAATGGCGAAAACATAACACATAAAAAAAATATAGACACAGATTTTTCCCTGGATCCCAAAACCGAGACTACCAGAATGATTTTTCGTTATGTTCCTTGCGATGTTACAATACATATATATACATGTCGAAGCATCCATAAACCCCAATCCATTAACCTTGGATTAGAACATAATCGTAGTTCCCTTAATAGGATCTAAAAAATACCAAGGATCGAAAATTATCGTGTCAAAACCATGAGTGAAATCCATGTACAAAACCATAGGTAGGTCTGCCCACCTAAAATATTAAAATATTATATAAATGTGAGTTGAGGTGAACTGATGATGGCACACAGTGTGGTCTCCGTGGACGTAGGAATTTTAGAAGTTGGGTTTAGCACTTTGAAAACAGATTCGATACCATAGGGCTCCAATGGCGAATTTGATCGCTCAGTTTGAAAGAGACGTGAAATACAAAAATTGCATTCATTTCAGAGTTGAATTAATTTTGACACGATTACAGTGCACTCTCACGAACTGGGTGCAGTCTAAGAAAGTTGGTGTTTGTCTTTTCCATGAAAGTCTGCTAATTAGTTCCCATGTTTGTTCCTAGTCCACGACTCGGTGGACTGTTTCGGTAAATGCGTGAGCTCACTATCTATGACATTGGGGATGTTTATTTCTCTCTCGATTTTGATTTTGCAGTAGTCTATAACGCGGCTTTTTGAAAGTTTTTCTGGCGGATTTTTCCGGTCAAAATCCGGCAGCAATTTATTGGAATCCCAAGTTTGATAGCTAGTTTCTGCACAATCAATGGTTCCCAGGGGTTTTCCAGGGCGCTGAATCCAAATATGCAGTTAAAAAACCATTTTAACTGCTAAAAATCAAGATTTAACCTCATTTCTTCCGCCGAATTCCGTCACCGGAATCTCCAAAAAGTTGCATTATAGACAACTCCTTTGATTTTTGGCAGCGTTCACACTCATATTGCGCTTTCCGCCCGACGTTCAGTTTGTGTAAGTGCATGCACATTCCAACCCTCGCCAAATTAGTTTCACATGCCAAAAAAATTTAGAAACAGGAATTGATGAAGAGAATTGTTTTCATATTCCCGAAAAAAGACTTATTTACAAATACCAAAAAAAATTTGGAAACAAGAATGGGAGATAAGACTTGTTTTCATATTAGCAAATTTTTTTTTATAATATTTAAAAGCTTTAGAATTTTGATTTGAATTCGTTCTCCTTATTAGAGTGAATGAGTCACTCATTATGACAGGAAATGAAGGAGAATTTATTTTAAAAATGCAAATTGTGGTTGCGTTGTATATTTCAAAAGCAGGCACGGTAGTTTGTCTGTAACATTGTGCCATTTTCCAATCTTAAAATGGAACACTCGCATGGAACATTAAATGTGATCACTTTTCAACGTGGAACACTCGCATCAAATTATGCGAATGATTGCTATAAGATATTTTAGTTCCCATAATGCAAATTCCAATATGTTAAGTTGTTTTTTCACAAACCATTACATATTCTATAAAGACATGACATATTCTGTTAGCAATCATGTCAACAACTCTCGAGCGTATTCTATAACATGGTATTCTATAAAGACATTTCTTGTATGAAAATCGCAACTTCAATCCCCAACTCTTCGTATTTTATGAAGTTTATCGTTTGAACATTAAAAGATGTTGAAATATTTTAAAGGGGCTTTTTTAAGTTTATAGGTTCAACTACATATTTCTATAGGGCCATGGAATCTCTAATGACAAGAAACATATTGGGACATATAGAAACTCTGCAAAGTTATTCATCATATATTCTCATTCAAAGAACACATAAAGCTATGGTACTAGAATCCAAAGCTAGGGTTTAAAGTCTCATAAATTCTTGAAATCCCTATGAGTATAATAAAGAAGAACATTGTCTACACACAAAAGATGGTATTAGGTGTATATATTGATTTGTTTCTCTATATACATCCAACAAGAATGTGCGAATGAGAAGAAGCGATTAGGAATATAAAGGAAAGAGTTGGAAAGTGAAGATTATGTAAACATTCTTTTTCTAAATAAAAGGATATGAGAGAAATAGTTTAGGAGAAAAATCTAGGATAAAATTTCTACGTTTTCAGTTAAAATTAGAATAAGAGTGGAGAATAAAGCTTCACAATTTAAATCGTTATGTAGAAAGGAAAAAGCATACTTTTTGTAAGAGATAAGGTCTGAGAACACCTATCCATTATTATATGTAAATAAAGAAGCAGCTAAAGTTCCTAGAGTAGAGAGAGGAGAGGCGTGCTAGAAGTATTATCATTGAATTTTCCTCTTAGAGTTTTCATGAATGATCGATTCCCTGTTAAACTGGATGCATGTATTTTATAATTTAATTAATTGTGTCTTGAAAGGCTTGGGTCGCCTTCTTATTTCTCTGCTTGATGTTTGACTCTGTGCATTTGATTCGTTTTTGGTTTCGTTTATTTTCATTGTGAAAATGTATTGATGCGCCACTCTAATTTCATCGTTATATAATCAGAAGGGTAGACGGGTGAGAGTGTGAGCAGTGAAGGAGTTTCTATTTGGAAACCTCTGGTAATTTTAAAGGGCCAAATAATAGAAAACTTGGCCAAGGAAAGAAATGTATTAAATCGATTAAATATGCTGGGCAATTGAGGAGTGTTGTCAAATCAAGAGGAAACAAAGCATCAACTACCATTCAACAGTTGCTGTCGCTTTGAATAACTGAACACTCTGTTGAAGAAACGAATTTTGCGTGGGGAATTATGGTTTTCAATCTTTGACAAGAGTTTTGTTTTAGTTTGAGATCATAAGAGTTACCAGCAGATATATACCTTCTCTCAAAGGGACAGCGATTGGCGTGAGACCGGATATCTTACTAATCGAATTGGAAATCGATTGGAAGGGATAGGTTCGAAACTCAGCAATTTCCAGTTAAAGAATTATCAAACTTTATATACTGTATATGTGTGGTTGTTTCTTATGTGTTTTGGATCGAGTTCGAAGCCTATTCTCTAGCGATTGAGGTCGAATGAAGTGTTATATGCATGGCTCCATGCCTGGTTAATTTCTTTGTTTCTTTTGGGCCGAAGTTGAGCTGTAACCGAAAGGAAAGGGGCGCTGTGGGTTTTCATTGTGTTTCTTAATTGTTTGTGTGGAGAGGGCAGGAGTGCCTTGGGTTGGATACCAATTTATTTTGGTGATGGTTCCTCACAAGCTCAGGGAAAGAGCGTGCTGTAGTTCCTAGCTTATCTGCCGATGATGGTTTGATCTCAACTTTTTAATCTCAAATTATCACAGTCAAAGGAATCCTTTGTTTGCGTAGAGTAGTGTAGTCAAGCTTAAAAATAGTGAAGGTGCGTTATGAATTTGCATAAGTATTCCTCGAGGTAAGCCAATGGCAGATTCCTTATTGCGTTGATTGAAGTTTACAATCAAGGTACAAAGACATGTTATTCTGTGGGGATTAATGTTATGGAAAAGTTTGCGTGGAGGCTCCATATAAACTTCATCAAAAAGTGCTTAAAAGTTATTTCTTTAAGTTGCTTTTCATACACGTGTATGGTAGAGACCAAGAAATAAAACTAGTGATTGGTTAAAATCCTTTATGGGGGTCTTTTATAAAGGTCTCTAATGCGTTGAAGCGTGAGTTTTTGTCCCATAAAAAGTTTGATTATTGGATTTATGATTGTGAGAAAATCTTTCACAAATGATACTGAAAGAAATTGCCAGATTTAAGATGTCAATTGGGATTATATGTTGAGATGTATTGGAGGATCCTGGTTATTGCAGGCCAGCCTTGCATCAGGTGGTATCAGAGCAGGAATAGCTCTGTTTGAAGGTTCAAGTTTTTTTTTAGGTTAAGTTAATTGCATGTGATGAAGGAATGTTAGATTTTTGAAACTGATGAATATTGCGGCACAGAGATGCAGCGTGGATGAGAAAGTGGAAAGAAGACATGATCCTACAGGATCTTAAAGGTGAGATGATTTTTTGATCTGAAATTTATGATTTAAGTTCATGGTTGCAGAGAAATAGTGGCAGTGAACCTGGCATTCAGCTAAAGGCTGGATAGGGAGGACAATTGTAGTGTCCTGAAGAGAAAAGTGAGTTGAAGAGATAGCCTAGAGAGAGAGAGCAGAGGAGTGCTTAAGAGGTTCCAGAGGCAGTGAACCAGTAGTTACCAAAAGACTAAGTGAGGAGAGCTTGGTGAGGTAAGTGGCAGCAAGAGAGATTTTTGTTGCAGAGGCTAGTACAACTCATGGTGAGTGAGAAACTCATGAGGAAGCAGTCTGCCAGAGGCAGAAGGAGTTTTTCTAAAGGAGGAAGACGTTCAGAGAAATTCCACAGAGATGAGATGACTGATGCAGAACTTCGAGAAAGAAAGATTGCAGAAATAAAGGTAAAGTTTCAGGTACTGGAAGAATGGCTGCAAGAACAGGAAAATTAGAAAGGAAAATGGCTCTTTCCACTGAAGGGAAAGAGAGTGATTTGGCGACAATTGCAGAGGAGGTTGAGGCAAGTTGTGGTTTCCTTGTTGAA
The DNA here is from genome assembly GCA_000404065.3 of Pinus taeda. Taxonomy (NCBI): domain Eukaryota; kingdom Viridiplantae; phylum Streptophyta; class Pinopsida; order Pinales; family Pinaceae; genus Pinus; species Pinus taeda. The sequence goes on along the minus strand of APFE031713764.1, from coordinate 11,009 downwards.
AAGGGGACTTAGATTTCTTGTGCCAGAGATGAAATTTGAAGATTCCACATGCAGATCTGATCAAAGGGAAGTGCTGAAGAAAGCAGTCAAGACTAAAAAGTCTTGCAGTTTTAAAACTGATGAGTTGTGTATGTTTGCAGGTGCAGAGGAGGTTTCCATTGATGAAACAGAGGAGGAAATCATTGATGATTTCTTGAGTTATTGGGTAGATCCAGATAAGCTGGATAATGTGAACTCTTGTGTTTATATAACTGACAATTGTGATGTGATTACAAGTGTTGAGGAGGATGTGACATCTTGTGAAACTGTTAGAACACAAGAGGAAGTTCTTGTGGATGTTGAAGAAGAGAATCAGTCTGAAGCACATATGAGGGAAGTAACAGCTGATACTGTTGAACATTTTGTGCAAACTAAAAGTTTATGTATGAATGCAGGTGATGATGATATGCTTCAGCGATGCTACAAAGAAATTGCATTGTTAGAATATTTGTTGGAGAATCCAGAGTATGACAGGGAGATTGCAGCGGATGAAAGAGTTCAGTGCAGTGAACAAGAGGAAAAAGACATCATGGAAGCAGACGATATGAGAGAAAGACTGATTGACAATTCTTCAGAGGATTCTTTGGGAAGTTTGGATCAACATACTGATGTGCTGATAGTGGAAGAGGATTCAGAACAACATACTAAAATGCTGGCAGAGGGAAGTAAGGCACTGATGCCTTATATTTTTTATTCTAACAATTATTTTGTGAGTAAAGGTCTTATTGAAGATGTTGGAGAAAATCTGTTAGACAAAGAAATTGAACTGATGAGGCAGATAATGATGAAAGTATCCTGGAAGAGACCAACAACAGTGAAACAAAGGAGAAGCAGCAAAAGGAAGACAACAGAAGATTGCAAGAGCACATCCAGTAGATCGATGCAACATAAAGTGTGGAAACCTGGAGAAAGGAAGCGAGCAATAGCGCATGATAACTTGCAGAACAAAGTGTGGGATCCAGGAAAACCAAGACCAGAAGACACATGATCAGGGGATCATGATTAATTTTAAGGTTGGGTGTATGATGCAGGAGCATCAAGACCATTTTCATTTATAAATATGTGATAAAAGGGGGGTGTGATAATTTTAAATATTTTATTATTTTTAATAAAATAGGAAGTGAAGATTATGTAAATATTCTTTTTCTAAATAAAAGGATATGAGATAAATAGTTTAGGAGCAAAATCTGGTATAGAATTTCTATGTTTTCAGTTAAAATTAGGATAAGAGTGGAAAATAAAGCTTCACACTTTAAATCATTATGTAAAAAGGAAAGAGCCTGCTTTTTGTAAGAGATAAGGTCTGAGAATACCTATCCATTATTATATGTAAATAAAGAATCAAGTAAAGCTCTCAGAGTAGAGACAGGAGAGGTGTGCTAGAAGTATTATCATTGAATTTTCCTCTCAACTTTTTCATGAATGATCGATTCCCTGTTAAACTGGATGCATGTATTTTATAATTTAATTCACTTTGTGTTGAAAGGCTTGGGTCGCCTTCTTATTTCTCCGCTTGATGTTTGACTCTGTGCATTTGATTCATTTTTGGGTTCGTTTATTTTCATTGTGAAAATGTATTGATGCGCCACTCTAATTTCATCGTTATATAATCAGAAGGGTAGACGGGTGAGAGTGTGAGCAGTGAAGGAGTTTCTATTTGGAAACCTCTGGTAATTGTAAAGGGCCAAATAATCAAAAACCTGGCAAAGGAAAGAATTGTATTAAATCGATTAAATATGCTGGGCAATTGAGGAGTGTTGTCAAATGAAGAGGAAACAAAGCATCAACTACCATTCAACGATTGCTGCCGCCTTGAATAACCAAACACTCTATTGAAGAACCGAATTTTGCGTGGGGAATTATGGTTTTCAAGATTTGACAAGAGTTTTGTTTTAGTTTGAGATCAGAAGAGTTACCAGCAGATATATACCTTCTCTCAAAGGGACAACGATTGGCGTGAGACCAGATATCTTGCTAATCGAATTGGAAATCGATTAGATGGGATAGGTTAAAAACTCAGCAATTTCCAGTTAAAGAATTATCAAACTTTATATATTTTATATGTGTGGCTATTTCTTATGTGTTTTGGATCAAGTTCGAAGCCTATCCTCTAGCGATTGAGGTCGAATGAAGTGTTATATGCATGGTTTCATGCGTGGTTAATTTCTTTGTTTCTTTTGGGCCGAAGTTGTGCTGCAACCAAAAGGAAAGGAGCGTTGTGGGTTTTCATTGTGTTTCTTAATTGTTTGCGTGGAGAGGGAAGGAGCGCCTTGGGTTGGATACCAATTGATTTTGGTGACGGTTCCTCACAAGCTCAGGGAAAGAGCGTGTTGTAGCTCCTAGCTTGTCTGTCGATGATGGTTTGATCTCAGCCTTTTAATCGCAAATTATCACACTCAAAGGAATCCTCTATTTGCACAGAGTAGTGTAGTCAAGCTTAAAAATAGTGAAGGTGCATTATGAATTTACATAAGTATTCCTCGAGGTAAGCCAATGGCAGATTCCTTATTGCGTTGATTGAAATTTGCAATCAAGGTTCAAAGACATGTTATTCTGTGGGGATTAATGTTATGGAAATTTTTGCGTGGAGGCTCCATATAAACTTCATCAAATAGTGCTTAAAAGTTATTTCTTTAAGTTGCTTTGCATACACGTGTATGGTAGAGACCAAGAAATAAAACTAGTGATTGGTTAAATTCATTTATGGGGGTCTTTTATAAAGTTATCTAATGCATTGAAGCATGAGTTTTTGTCCCATAAAAAGTTTGATTATTGGATTTATTATTGTGAGAAAAGCTTTCACAAATGATACTGAATGAAATTGCCAGATTTAAGATGTCAATTGGGATTATATGTTGAGATGTATTGGAGGATCCTGGTTATTGCAGGCCGGCGCTGCATCGTATTTGTCACTCCATGTTAAATTTCCATAAAAATAAAAAAATTGAATTGAATGATAAAAATTGGCTCTTTTCTCTAAAGAGTAAAATTTTCACTATAAAATGGAAGAAAATAAAAGAATTAGTAATTTTATTTCATGAATTAAGGACTTTAAATATACTCTTAAAGATATAGGTCAAGAACTGTTTAGCATTGACGTAGTCACTATAACCTTAAATGGAATGATAGATGAGTGTCAAATCTTTGTCATAGCTCTTATGAAAGGGGAGAAGGCTCCCACATTTTAAGAGTTGGTAGGTATATTTATGCAATAAGAAGAAAGGTGAACGAACCTTAAATCTCAAAGTTTTGATTTGGTGTTGAGGGAAAAAGGGAAACCACCATTCAAGAGGAAAGCTTAGGAATGTAATAAAGGAGGAAATTCACCACAAGGAAAAGCCGTGATTTGGTAAGCCACCATTTGAAAAACCACAACCAAGTATGACATTTCCAAAGCTTGATATTAAATTTCACTACTGTGGCAAGTTTGGACACTACTCTAGAGATTGTACGAAAAGAAATACCATTACTCCAAACATAGAAATAAGAGACACACTCGTAATTTTGTTAATAAAGGAGAAATAATGAATGATGACATAAAAAACTTTAGATTATATGTTATAGATGTTTCACTATCTACGAAAATATATGATCAAAATACTTGGTTTGTTTATTTTGGAGCCCCCACTTATATGTCCTATAATAGGCATTGGTTTCAGAACTTTCGGGAAACTAACAATGGTACAAACATATATCTTGGAGATGATCATCTGCATGAAATAAATAATATGATGTGATATCAGTGACGTTACCTAATGTTCATGTTAAACTAATTCACAACGTGATGCATGTGCCTATTATTAAGAATAATTTAATCTCAGTCTATTAAAAATTGGAAACTAGGGCCAAATTCGACCTTGGGACAACTCATTTTATGGAGATGATGATTGAATTGGATTCCTCTTTTTGACACATCCATGATTGATATAAACATGATCTCATTTAGACAAGGAAAAGTGTGATTTTGAATTTATTCCCGCTCATTGTAGGTTTTAACCCCGTACAGAACCTACCTACATACGAATGCTAAAAGAACAGAAAATAAACAATGACGAGAACATAACACATAAAAGAAATATAGACACAGATTTTTCCCTAGATCCCTAAACTGAGACTACCAGAATGATTTTTTGTTATGTTCCTTTCGATGTTACAATACATATATATACATGTCGAAGCATCCATAAACCCCAATCCATTAACCTTGGATTAGAACATAATCGTAGTTCCCTTAATAGGATCTAAAAAATATCAAGGATCGAAAATTATCGTGCCAAAACCATGTGTGAAATCAATGTACAAAACCATAGGTAGGTCTGCCCACCTAATATAGGCTCCAAAAAAAATAACACAACCCAACACTCATTTGAAAGTTGATCGGATCGAATTCATCATTATATAGGCTCAAGAAGCTCAATGGATGTGTCTCTTCACCCACAACGAAGTGTATAAATATAAGAGACCTCACACCTCATTTGGACATCCATCGCTCACACATTATTCTCTCTCCTCATCAAATTGGTTTGTACAACTATTGGGAAACCTCTCTCTCTCTCACATGTGAAAAGAAGATCGAAGTTTTCTGGGCTAAATTACATAATCGAAATTGCATAATTTCATATTGTTTGACCAAAGTTGACCCATGTGATCTCGACCAGTTTTTACTATGGTTTTTGTGGTAGAATTTCAATTTTGTTAGGCTACATTCAATGGCACAAAAATCAAGGTTTTATGGGTTGTTTGACCTAAGTTGAATGCATCCCTGTTTCACCACAAAGTTGAATGAGTTTGACCAGAACTTTTGTGATTTTTTTGAGTTGACTTTAACCACTACTGGAGACTGAGTTTGACTTCCTTTGAATGAGCTTAAGAGGAGGTGTTTGACTATTGTTTTGACCAATGTTGGCTTTCTGGGTAGGACTAAGGTTTGACTGCAGTTGACTATAGAAATTTACAAGCTTTTTTTTGACTTAGTATTGGCCAAGTAAACTTGACTTTCATACTCTCTCTCTCTCTATTGAACTTTTGATATAGTAATAAGAAGAATTGATCAAAGGGTTTTCCCCACAATGGGGTTTTTCCTTTGGATCTGCCAAATCTAGTGTTCTCGTGTCTTGTCTTCTCTTCTGCATTTTTTTTTATGTTCTATCTACATTTTCTATCAATGTGAGTAATGGTTAATGTGATTGCTACTAGAAATAATTGGAAATTGTTATTGGGTTGCTAAAGGAACACTGAAGTAAATTGTATTACGTATTGAGCATACCATTGTTAACTAAAATTAACATAGTCTATACTATAACATATTAGGGTTTGAAAGTGGAATTTGTAAATTCGCATTATGTAGTAAAAGACATGCTGAATCTATTTGAGGTCATTGCAATGGGAATTTGAACTGGAGCTTTATTAAGCTCAGTCTGACAACCAAATGTCATCAAGAATTTTCACCCACAACAATGACAACAAAAACTCTTTAGCATCAAAGGCATGGCCACATTAATTATCATGATCTATCACTGCATCAAAAACGAGGAATGGTAGAAGTTCTTTCAATAATCAAGAATGAATACTCTACATGTGAAGGGTGTGCATTAGGGAAGATGAATAGGGAAGAGTTCCTTACTCATATAGATAAAAGGAATAGAGATATTCTAGAAATTCGACATACATGTGTATGTGGTCCTATGCACACTAGATTATTAGGATGGAGCATATTACTTCTTGATCTTTATTCATGATTTTACTAAATATACATCATGACAAATAAGAGTTATGTATTTGAATATTTTAAGTAGTTCAACAATCTGGTTGAAAAGAAAAGAATAAGACACATCAAGATCTTTTAGTCACACCAAGAGGGAGAATATAGTTCAAATGAATTCATCAAATAGTGGAACTCCCTTGAAATTGTAAAACAATACACTTTACCATATACTCCATAACATAATATAGTAGCTAAAAGGAAGAATAGAAGCCTAGTACAATGTGTATGGAGCATGGAGCATGTGAAAAGGTAATAATCTTACTAATTATTTGTAGGTCGATGATTTTTCATTGTTGTTTACTTAAAAATTAGAAGTCAAACTAAAATCTGAGATCATATGACTCCTTTTCAAGCACTTTATGGTTATAAACTAGTAGTAATTCCTTCCCTTTGACAAAACTCTTAGATTTTAAGAAAATTCCTTCCCATGGTCTTTACCTGTGTTTTATTTTCACGCTTAAAATATGTTTAGTATTCATTCACTACGAATAAATATTTTTTGCTCTCTGGTAACTGCCAAAGTATGTGCCTATTCCTTTCAGAGAACTAGTTAAATCCTTTCTTTCGCACACACAAAATTTGATTAGATTATTATTGTTGTTATAATACCTACGTATTGTTTCTCATTTGTGATTTATAGGCATTCATAGAAGCATGGGGAGCAGCATGCAATGCATCTTCCAACGCAGTGTTGCAAGTACCATTGGGAAGACATGTCTAATTACGCCAGTGACGTTTCTTGGGCTTTGCAACTCTCATATTTCGGTAGAGGTGAGGAAGTTGGATATTGGATTGTATATTCTTTAAGATGATAGATGTCCAGTATCATGAAAATTCCATGTTAAATTATTTGCTAAAATCATAAATTTTGCAGATTACTGGAACAACAGTTGCACCCAATAAACCATCTGCATGGTATTGTTCCACCCAATAAACCATCTGCATGGAATAGGAGTGAACTTAATCTGTGGATTCGATTTTATGGTATAGCTGGGTTTACCATAGAAGGAAGGTGGCGGTGTGATTGATGGTCAAGGCCAAGACTGGTGGAAAAAATCGTGCAAGGCTAAGGGTTCCCTTTAACTGTTCTGTTTCACCTCACCGTTGTGTACATGTGGCCACACATAAGGTTTCAGTCATTTGCCCCATACACGACGCACACATGGCACTGACAATCTCCTTTCATACGCCGCTCTTATCGTCCAGGTCAGCCGCCATTGAAAATCCTGTCGCAATCCCCTCTAATATTCCATCTCTTCCGCATTCGACTCCACTGACTCCACCTCTAGCCTTTTCACATGCATCATCCACAATCTTTCCCCTACTCAACATTTACCATTAAACAACAAATTAGTGGTATAAACCGGCTCCTTAAATTTATATTAATCACGTCAAATTTCCTGTGTGCAGGGTTGCTTGGATGCGGCTCCACCGGTTTGTTTCCAGCCGGCCATCTTGTTATAAACGGTTTTTTTAATCTTTCTGTAAATTTCAATTCAAGGCTGTGCTCATCCGGTTGTTTGGATTTTGGGTTGGTCTTACAGGCAAGGACTATTAGTCGATGTTCCCATGTTTTGATAAAAAAAATTGCAATTTGTGAATAGCCAACGAATGCATCTCGTTCGTAGTGGTCGACTCTTCTGATATCCAAATAAGCGGTCTTCAGATACAAGCTCCTGCAGAAAGCCCAAACACTGATGGTATTCATTTACAAAGTGTTAAGAATGCCCAAATAAACATCTGTGTCATCCAGACAGGTTAGAAGTTAGTGATTTCACTGGTTTGCGTTAATTTGTTTATTCACATATTACCATATAGCATAGATCCATTTTATTAATAATAAATCAGTCAATACCGATCCAGCTTATATCTATCTCACCGCAGCTGGTATAAGTGCAAATCTTAATTTCACTTAGTTAAAGTTCAGATTAGCAAACACATAATAGACATAAAAGGTTCAGCTAACTATGATTATAAATACTGTATATCAGGGGATGATTGCATTTCCATTTCGTCGGGCTCATCTGCTATTAATATAAAAAACATAGGATAAATTTCTCATTTTGTTTTATCATCTATATACTATCAATCGGGTAAGTAATTGGTAACTACATAGAATTTCATCTTTAGGTAAAGAATTGGTAGTTACGAAATTTGGTAATTCCGGAAGTCTCACCTAACTCAGAGAGACCCCTAAATTCCTAAACGTCGCTAATTCTACCCATCAAAGTTAATACAAATTCTATAATATTTAGAAAAGTTGATTTTGAAGTTTGGTATTATTGTTTGGTATCAATAATATTGTGCGTAATGTTGTTGTGAGCAGCGATCCGCAGCGCAAATACAAAATATCACGTATAGAAACATACAGGGAACGTCATCGACGAATGTGGCTGCGAACATTTCGTGCAGCGAGACAGTTTGGTGCACAGGAATTACTTTGACAAATGTTGAGATAACTTCAACTACTGCAAATAAAGTCAAGTCGGTGTGTGCCGATGCTCTGGGTTTGCTGCCCAGCTGTCTCCTTCAAAAGCATCACAATAAATCGTAGCGAAACTTAACAACATTTCGTAGCGAAACTTAACAACATTCCGTTATACTGGTTTTTGTTTTATGGGATTTTTTTTCTCGGTAAAGATTAAATCTATTAAGTAAAATATAGTACAGTCAGGAAAAGCAAAAAACCCGCAGACTGGAAATGATGGAATCATCAGCTTCAGTCCCGGAGGAGAGATAGAGACACAAAGCTATAGGAAGAGCACAGAACCGACAGGCCGGAAATGATGGACTCATCAACCTCGGTCTCGGAGGAAAGACACAATCTCAGATCTATAACAGAAGATTCGAGAACAGGACAGACTATCAGGCTATTACCCCATCGAGTCAGAAACTACACCACAATGTTTTTTCCCTTTCTTTTTGTTAACTTTTGTCCAGCCATCGTGGGGAGGATGGGCTAGGACAACTTGAAGACTGGATTCCTCTGTCTCCGGGGACTCCTTCTCGGACTCCTTCTCTGATTCGGAAGATGAAGTCTCGTGGGGACGTTTCTGGGAGCTAGCTGTGACATGGGTGAGCCCCATATTGATCGGGGGCGGATCCATCGACTGAGGCGCCTGGTCTGGTTCTGACTCGCTTTCCTTTTTGTCCATACTTGGGGGGCTGGAGCTTCCAGCAGGCGGCGGAGGACAGGGAGCCCAACGCTTGGGCTTGGAGTGAGCGAAGAGGTCCTTTTTCTTTCTTGCTGACAGCGATGGGCAGGAGCTATGCAGGTGCCCTGTTAGGTGACAATGGCGGCATCGGAAGGCAGTGTTTTCGTACTCTATATACTGGGTCCAGACAGAGTCCTTGATCTTGAGATGGATGTATTCTGGCAATCCCTTGCTTAAGTCAAGCTCCACACAAACTCTGGCATAAGTATAGAGCCCTTGCCGCTCTCTCGTGTAATCTCCCGTTATAAAGCGACCCAAGGCATTGCCTATTTGCCTATATGCTTCTACGCACCACAGGTGAACTGGGAGATTTGGGAGTCTGATCCATACAGGAGCTTTAGTGATGATTGCTGAAGCTGGGTCAAAGTCTGGAAACCATGGAGTTAGGAAGAGGCCAGCTGAACCCATGAACCAAGGGCCTTCGTCCAGGGCGTTGTAGCAGTGCTCCAGGTCATCGAACAGCACTATAAAATATCCCTTTGCGCAGAAATAAACCTTGCAATGGTCAGTCCAGTTTTCCTTGATCCAGTCATAAAGATCCTGAGAGTGAGGCCAGAGCCCATTGAATCTGCAGATGATGGCCCTTTCAGCGAATTTTTGGGAGTCGTCTGCAAGATCAGGGTAAGAGATCTCAACAGAGGGAACTTCCTCCAATTTGTCAACCAAAAAAGGTTTTGGCTTGGGAGGTTCCGGGGTTGCTGGCTTCTCAGGGCAGACAGCCGCTTTGTAAGAGTTTGGAGGAGCAGAAGAGGATTGCCCTGCAGCTCCACCTCTCAAACGAAAGGAGAACACTAGAGAGCTATTGCTCTTTATGCTATAAGAAGAAAGAGGAAGAGAATCTTCGAGCTGTTTACCTTGAAAGATGAGTCTTTGAAGGGCTAAGGGGATCCCAAGCCTATGCTCCAGATTAGCTTTGAGATTCCATACCAGATCTGTAGGGTTTACCCACTTCATGACGGTTTTGCCAGAGATATGCGCTATTTGAATCTAAAAGGGGGAAGAGGAGTCTTTAGAAGATTTCTGGAGCAGCTTAGTGCCAGAGCCTTTTGAGTCTTCCACCTCTTGACTCAGGGGGTTCTGCAGAAGAGAAGAAAATTTCTGCCTAAGAAATGTTTTGCCCCCACACGGATCTGCCTTGTAGGGTTCTGTGGATCCTCTGTGTAACTGTTGCGCCCTGGAGAAAGAGGACCAGATCTGTGCAGTCGAGGGTAGAGAAGTCCTTGAACATCGACTCTGTGCTTGGATATGTACTAGATCGCAGGGATCTGTGCCAAAACTATAGAGATTCTTTTGCATGTCAGATACTGTGCGCCCTTTTCTCAGTCGCTGCCTATTTCTTTCGATTTGTTGCCTGGGAGCTGTGTAATCCTGGATCTTGTTCCCAATGGTTAGATCCAGCCAAGATCTGCAATGTATGGCACTCAGATCTGGTAGATCCAACCCAGATCTGCCAAGCTTGGGCCATACTAGGGTCAGATCTGCAGCCTGCAGCCCTCCAACCTTGCATGCAGAGATCGTAAGGTGATTCACCGTGTTGGAGTCTCCAGCCCCTGCTGCCATGCCATTTCTGGTTACCAGGCGAAACAGATCGACAATCCCAGGGATTTCTGAGATCAGAAGGGCTCGGGATTTGGTATAGTCTTCCCGGTTACCAACCGGCATCTGGATGTTCCAGCCATCCACGATGGATTTGTCTGTAGAAGATACAGGGGCTTCTCCGTCGGGCTGATGAATAGAATGGGGCGCTCGGCCAACGTGCTAGAGCTGACAGGAAGAGATCCCGCCCTTCTCGTGCACGACTGTCACCACAATGGCAACGAGCAACGCAGATTTCGGCTGAGTATTGCAAAAACCACAGGGATCCGCTGTTCCTTTTCCAAATACAGGGAAGCCAGCAGAGGAAATGGCTGATACGATGTCCTCAACGGAGATTGCAGTGCCTGATCTTTTGACGCCCTTCGAGATTTCCATTTTCGAGCCCTTTCCTGTCC
>APFE031713757.1:75383-92229 GCA_000404065.3 Pinus taeda | reverse complement strand
TAGTAGCCACGTTGGCGCAGGCCGTGGATTGTTTCCCTTTCTGAGGGTTTTAACCACGTCAAAATACTGGTGTATTGATCTGTGATCTGTTTGTGAGCGGTGTCCTTTTGGTGTTTTGTCTAAGGAACTTACCCTGTAAATTCCTACAACAGTCACATCCACTTCCTCACCTGAAGTGGCATTCTCTTTCCTCCAATTGGTCGCCAGAGGAGTCTCCATGGGTTTGTAGTTGCACCTGTCCATGTGGAACCTCTGAAGTATCTCGTTGGCATACTTGTCCTAAGAGACAAACAGTTTCCCATCACCTTGCCATACTTCCAATCCAAGGAAGTAGCCCATGAAACTTGTGTCCTTCATCTCGAACACTCTTGCAAGGTCCTTCTTGCAAGATTTGATCAGCTGCTCATCACCAGTCAAGATCAAGTCATCAACATATAAAACAATAATTAACAATTTACCTTCTACTGAATATGATACTGGTTTGCATCCGCTTCACTTTTGGTTAAGCCCAAACCGGTGAGATAGCTATCAATCCTAATGTACCAATCACAGGGTGCTTTCTTGAGACCATACAACGCTCGCTTGAGTCTGCACACATGAGACTCAATCAAAAGTCTCAAAGCCTTCTGGTTGGTCGATATACACTTCCTCCTCAATAACTCCATTGAGGAATGGAGTTTTCACATCCATCTGGTGGATCTTCCACCCCATTTGTGCAGCCAAAGCAAGGATTTATCTGATGGATGAGTACCTTGTTACAAGAGCAAAGGCCTCCTCATAGTCAATCCCCTCCACCTGAGAGTACCCCTTGGGCCACAAATTTGGCCTCGTACTTTTCTATGCTTCCGTCTGCTACCTACTTCACCTTGAAGATCCATCTCGAAACTACAATTGATTCATCTACTGGTCTTGGGACTACTTCCCAAACATTGTTCTTCATAATGGATTCGTACTCCCCCCATTGCATCAACCCATACAGGTTGCTCTACTGCTTCCTCGAAAGAGGATGACTCGATCTCTACCAGCTCAATCATTAGAGCCATGTAGCCAGTGTACCAATCTGGTTACCTTCTCTGCCTGCACTAATTTGAAGGAGCACCCACTTTCTCCCTCACGTCCTTCACAAGTCTGTCAGCTTCTCTGGTTCTCTTCCTTCCTTCTCTAGATGGTACTGCTTAAGTGGTTGTCTCCACTCTCTGCTCCTTAACTTATGGTTGCTCCACAACATCCTGAGGCTCCTCCATTGGAGCTAAAAGCTCCTCCTATGGTGGGATCAGAAGATCCCTCTAAAGAGAGCACCGCATGGCTTTGTCTTCATCAAATTTGACATCTTGTCGCACGAATGTAATTCTGAGAAATGGCAAATACACAGGGTAGTTGTGGGGAGTTTCTGTGTAACCAACAAATACCCCCAACTCTGTTGTCGGCTCTAGCGTCTTCCTTGATTCTTTGGAGACATGGCAATAGACATAAGCACCAAAAATCCTTAAGTGTGACACATCCGACTTCCTCCGCGAGAAAGCCTCCTCTGGTGTTATCATGCCAAGAGTCCGATGACGACTGATGTTCTGCAAATACACCGTTGTGTTGCATGCTTCAACCCACAAGTGTAGAGGTAGGCTTTGGTCATGCAACATCACCCGTGTTGCTCACAGAATGATGTGGTTCTTCCTCTCAGCCATCCCATTCTGCTGTGGGTTGTGGGGTGTTGTCAACTCTCGTCAAATGCCTTCTTTTGCACAGAAATTTTTTAACTCATTCGACATGTACTCACCTCCAGTATCACTCCTGAGAGCCTTCACCTTCTTGCCCGTTTCTTTCTCCACCAGTGCCTTGAACTCTAAGAACTTGGAGAAAGTCTCATCCTTCTTCCGCACGAAGAAGATCCAACACTTCCATGAGTAGTCATCAATAAAGATGACAAAATACTTGTGCTTGGTAGTGGAGACTGTTGAGAAAGGTTCACAAACATCATAGTGGATCCTTTCAAGGACTGCATGTGCTCTGTTGTCTCGATCATGGAAAGTGGCTTTTGTGTACTTCCCCAAGGTACACCCTTTGCATGTGTCCTGTTGCTCTAGTGCTCCTTTGGTGAGGCTTGTGGTAATCTGTTGCATGATCTTCAAAGCGCCATGATGCAAATGTCCAAGTCTTCTATGCCAATGTTCACCAACATCACGGCTTTGCACCTTCTCTGCCTTTTTGCTCAATGCATCACAATCTTCCACATCTAGCTTGCAGAGGTTCTTCACACGAACGTCGATCTGCTTCACTTGTCCCATGGCAATGTGTCTCACGAATGCCTTTCCTTTGCTTCAAGATCACATCATAACCATGATCTTCCAAAACTACAATGGAGACAAGATTCTTCTTTAGACCCGGAACAAATATTACATCCTTGAGCCTGAGAGGGGAGCCCAACTCCCTCTGAAAGGTGACTGTACCAATCTCAGTCGCATTGTACCTTCCATCATCTCCCATCTCGATGTGCATCTGGAGATCCTTCTCCTCCAAATCACTAAAAAATTCCTATTCCCCGTCATATGAAACAAGGCACCGCTGTCGAGGTACCACACACTTCCCCATCACTGTGTTGGCCATGCATGCAATGAGAGTAAAACCAAGCTCGAACTGTGAAGCCAAAGCTTCACCCGCTACTCCTCCTGCAATCTTGCTTGCCTTCTTGTGTGGATACTTTGTGGCATAGTGCCCGAATTCATGACAGTGAAAGCACTTGATTCTAGACAAGTCTTTCTTCTTGCCCCCTTGGCTAGATTCTGCTTTTGATTGGGATTTCTTCCCTTTCCCTTTCTCTGCTTTTCCAGTCAAGGCACAATTCTCCTCATCCTCGCCCTTCTATGAAGTTCCGTCTCTGGTATTCCGTCTTATTTCTTCCTGCATTAGGTTGGACCATAAGCGCTCCCATCTAGGTAGTTTTTCCCTACCATTTACAGAACCTTGATAGTTAAGCCAGCTCTTGGGAAGGCTTAAAAGGGCTATAGCTACCAAGTCTTCTTCAAGGACATTAACACCGACCCCGCCAAGTTCATGACGACACTGTGTAAACCTACTCAGATACTGCGAAATTATGTCATTCTTCTGCATCTTGATACTTCAAAGCTTTTCCTTGAGTGCCAGCTTCCTGTGGTCACTATTGTTCTCAAACAATTCTGTCATTGTTTTACAAATCGCGAATGGAGTCTCTTTTCCATGGACATTCAAGACAATATGATCCCAAACTCCCTCCAATATGATTTTCCTCACTTTGGCCACATCTTTCTTCCACTAAGGAAGATTCTAGGCATCAGATGCTTGAGGTTTTGCTACATTTGTCTTGATGTATTCTAGCAACCCATTGTCATCCATTACTGCCTCTATGCGAACCTTCCATGCAACAAAGTTTGAGGTGCCTTCCAAGGCATACCCGACCCTGAGTCCATTGAAAGCCATCTTCTCAGTCTTAAAGAAAACCTGCAACACTGATCTTCAAATTTGAATCTCCTGCAATGACAACTTCGAAATCTTTGTTCTATAGTGATTCCAGCTCTGATACCATGTAGAAATTAATTTGTAGGTTCAATATTTCTCATGAAATTTGCTAAATCGCAACACATGAAGCTACTCTACTGATCTACGGATGTTAATTCACCATCTAGAACAAGAAGCATAGACATGCAAAAAGAAACATCACACATGCACAGAGATTTATCTCGGGGAAAGCAACTACTCAAAACCCCTTACTATCTATATTGCATTAATCAAAGTATAGATATGAAATACATATGTTTGCTCAAGCCTGAGCACACCCTACAAGTGTTTAGTCTATCCCTCTGCCTGACTGACTGACTCTGGCCAACACAGCGAATTTTCAAGCCCTCCGAACTCCTATTTCCTCACGTTGTTTCCTTGGAAAATTGGCCCCTATTATTTAGGAATATCCCACTATTGAATTGCGCAATTCCCTAGGGTCCTTCCTCTGACTGCATGCACCACTTGTACACATTGGAATATGCTACAACTGATAATACACTGCCTTGGAATCTCCATCTCAACTGGGTAACTCGAATTCTCTACATGCAACAATTATTTTGGGTTGATTGATCAGTTAATTGGTTGATCACTAAGTGTGGTTGAAGTTCCACTTCCACAACTTGACCTCCACTAGTTCTTCTGACAATTAGAACTAGTTAAATTGACAATAACTCAAATTAACTGAAATAGAATGCTACAAATTAGCAATCAAACATACTGAACTGAACTCAAGCTTCCCCAACTCAAATTAACTGACAAGTGTCATGTCACCTTAGTTAACTACCTCCAAGTATTCTGCTGAAATAGAAATTCGAATTTCCTCTAGTTTGACCAAGGCAAATTCAAATTGAGATTTTTTTACTACATTTTCAACACTCCAAGAGTTGGAGCAGATATGAATGGCAGAATCATCTCTTTGTTGCCCTCTTCCAAGCCTCTACAAGTAGACTTGAGTGGCTCGTTGCACATTTCTTTACCAGCTACCTTTTCCTTCATGGGAATGGCTTCTTCTTTAGTTCCTATTGCCTTAATAAAGGTGGTTTGCGTTGAATTTGTGCTAGATTCTCATCCACTCAGTCCTAGCATTCATGCTTAGGCCTTTATTGAGCTACAATGGGGATCAAAATTCCTTGGCCTTCCTTGCCTAGCCCTTGGCCATCAAAGCCCATTTGCCTCATGAGAGCTTGGAACTGATGCCTCTAATGTGCTTTTCAATGTCATCGAAGATCTCTTCAAGAAGGGTATTGGAAGTTGAGTTTACCATGCTTGATTTGATCATGGTGTTGGCTTCTGCAATTGCAACAAAAGAAGCTTGCTTGGTTTCTTGGACAGTTTCTTGTAGTTTCCTCAAGGCCTCTTCCTACACTGTCAAATCCCTGTATAGCTAAGTAGTCACTTGGTGAATCACTCCTCTTGCCAATTATCTAGCTGAGTGAATTTCTCCTCCAGTTGCAAGAGTTGCAATCTACTCTTGTCTAATTTTTCCCTCGTGATGGTGAAGGAATCATGGCATTTAGCAAGTTATTTTTCCATCTCATCCACTTTCTACCTCCAATACTGACTTTTCTCTTGGATCTGCCTGTTAAAGTCTCTCAACTCTTCCAGCTTCTCCATTTTCAAGATTTTTCCCATAACAACTGCTTCAAGGTCTTTGACGAGCTTGCTCTAACACCAATATGATCTATAAACAATAGGCCTGTCTCTTATCTGTTTTGTCATCACAAACCTCCACAAAAAAATAAAAAATGCTCTCTATTACTAATCACCAACAGACAAAAAATAATGGCTCTATTTCATATTTGGTTAGCTACTCGGCTACTTACTTTATTAGACATACATTTGTTCGATGGAGGCTCTCCAAATCTATTCTCAAGATGCAAGTTATCTCCACACATCAAATGGAAGATATGTGACAACACTGTAGCTATACTCTAATGATCAAATAAGTGAATAATGAATAAATACAACAGTGTTGTAGTGCATGGTGCTGGAACTAATTGAAATGTTGTATACTAATACAAACCCACCACAAAATAATAAGCGCCCAATGAGAATTAATTGCAATATTAGCTGTAGAATGTGGTTAAATAGTAAACCAACAATATAGTCAACTGATTCCAACAATCGAGCGATCATTTAAACCAATGATAGAGCTAGGATTACAATGTAGCTCTGTTATAGTTCCTATGCCTTACATAGAATGTAAGAATAGATTATAATCAAAACTACATCAACTATGCACAACCATTAACACCATGAGACAACAAAAATTATTTTTACATTCAAAATCCAAATGGGAAAACCAAGTTCTAGGGGATTTTTTTATTAAGCAGAAAATTGACTACAAAAGGGCGACCTATACACAAATTTAGTGCATTGTTACCCTCTAGTAGGAAATTTGCAGATGGCCACGGATCGACAACAATCTTCACTCATCATCAGACAGACTCAATGTCTTCTTCTCCTCTAATCATCAAGCATATTGCTTCCTTGAATTCTCGTCTCTACTATTGCCCTTCTTCATTTCCTCTTCTCTATTCCATTCCATGCTCTTTTCATCATAGCCTTCATTTTTTATCAGCTACCTTGGAAGGCCAACCATCACAATGGTTCATTTCAACTTTCAAGGGAATTTTGAACATTTTCTCAACTTTGGAAAAAACAATTAAATGTTTATTATGAAGTTTAAAAAGAGTTTTTCGTGGTGAGGATTCAATTTGGATCAGTCACTCCAAAAGCTATTTCAATTATGTGATGGATCCAGAAGACAACTTTCTAAACACTCCAAAAGTGTTTAGACCAAGCTTGAAGGTGCTTCACATAATGTTGAATACATGATATGATGCCGACCTTGGTTATAACTTAGTGGACATTGGGAGTGCTTACTCATAGATTGCTATACCTTGACTTGATACTTATGTGGCGCACATCCTTAGGAGGTTGAAATCCTATGTGGCATGGTGACATTCTTCATGAGGCACACATGGACTCTGGAGTGCTTAGTTACTTGCTTGGAAGGGAAAGTTATTCGAAGGAAAAGAATTGAAGCTTCAAGCCCTAGGTAACATATGATCATTTGGTTGCTTACAAGGAGACTTGTGCTTGACTTGAGGATACTTGGGTTGAGGAGCATTCAAGTAGATGTGGTGAACTGAAGGATTTTGTGGCCTAGGAGGTACTAATGGAACACTGGAGACCTTTGGAGGAGAGTATTGGACCTTGTCTTGCAGAGCACTTAGCATGGGACCCTTGATGGATGTCCTTACCTTGCAGCTGGGCATGTGTCACCTTAAAGTTGGAGCACTTCACATGTGAACCTATCTAGCGATTAGTTAGGTTGTTTAAGTTGATTGTGGACCTAGTCCACTTTGTTATTGTTGGCCTCCCTCATCTATTCTATATAAAGGAGGAGAGAGTATTTTGTTTCCGTCATTACTTATATTCACATAGATCTCGTCTTACAGATGTGAGAGTTCATTAGATCTTTTGTACCTTGAATATGAACCTTTTTTAGTCTTTGTACCTGTCTTTATGCAAGGGAGAAAAACACTAGAGTTTGTGAGAAGCAATTCCCAGGGAGAAGTGCTAGTGTTTGAGTCCTTGTGTGATAAAAAGACTGGGTTCAGAACAAAGAAACCCTAGAAATAAAACTTGAAGCACTTTGCTTGGAGGGGTTTCCTATCGATGATGGATGCCCTAACTAGGTGAAGAGTCTTAGCTTGCAAAAAGCATAAAAGGACTATCTTGTACCAAATTTGGGATAAACTATTGGTGCATACTTGTAACTTTTCTTTTATGTATATATGAAGTATGCTTTGCTGTCTAAACTGTGTACTTGCAAATCCAATTTTCAGCTTATAATCTATGGTTAATTAGTAGTTTCTGGGGTTGTTTGGTATGCAGATTTACAACTAGTCGACTTTGTTGAGTGATTTGACACCATAAAGAGGCTAAGTGGACAGATTCATGGCCTGGGAACATAGTTCCCTTGAAGTACAAATAAACAGTGTTTATTTTCTTTGGCTATCCTGTGTATTTGGTTGGACAAAACTGAAATTTTGTTTTCAATTGAACACACATCCCAGTGAAACCCTCCAGGCAGTTCCCCTTGTTTCAAGGATGGTAGCAAGGGTAAACTAGCCAGTTGCAGTTTTTGACAACCTAACCCAACAGGGACATCGAGTGAGGTCCAATAGTATCCACAGAGCCCAGGGACTTGACCCCGTAACCTCCTGCATGTAATTCACAGAAATTAATCACTCAAGTTAACATACTAAGCTAAGATAAAATTGAAATATATACTGCTATAATTTATATTTTCGTTTCAACTCTAGCACTTGAAGTTCAAAAGAAATAGATTTAGGGAACACCAAAGTTGGGGTGGAATTTTGGAATTTACATTAACAAGGAACTCTTGAAATTTCAATAAGTTCACATTTCCACGGTCTCGCATACAACATTATCTACATTATTTTCATCCACATGGACAATCCCATCTAAGTTGTAGGCGTTTTGAGAATCACCCTTATTGAATTTTCAGTCCAAATCAAGCCCAGAGGACCTATTCTGCATTATTGGAATTCTGCATTTCCTGCAATAGAGTTTCTATCAGATTTTGAAGCATCTAAGTATTGATTTGGTTCTGCTTCTCTTGAGATTTTGTCAAACTCTCATTACCTACTCTATAATTGTGGACATGGACCCTTAGGTTCCTCATGGTTTCAGCTAAATTCTGAGGTATTCCTTGGTTCAAATATCCATTAGTCTCAATGCCAACATTAGATACATTTCATTCCAGCCCCATGGACATTCACTTCTGAGTTGAAGGCATTTTGAAAATCTTCCATGTTGACAATTTCCATTCCAAGTCAAGCCCCAAGGCCCTGTTCTCCAGAGATTTCTATAAAATAAAAATAGCATTCAATCAACTGAATGTACAGGTTTATTCTTCTTTGAAATAGCATTCTAACTATTGTAATTTGCTTGAAATAGATTCAGAACCTAGCTGCTACAGCTTCCAGAAGTTATAACTTACTAATTTTAGCACTTATTCAAGTGCAAATAGGGTTCTGAAACCAACTTCTGCCGCCTGTAGTGTGCTTTACCCTTAGGGTGAAGATGAACCCCTGGTATTTACAATTCACCGTCCAAGAGACCAGTGATATGAGTTGAAGAGTGATCTGGGATTTACATTTGACCCTCAACTTCCAAGATCAAAATAGACTCCACAATTAGAGTTTATCCAACTTAGAAACATCTTAACCATTCAATTACTAACATCTCAGCTCTGCTATTGCTATGACTGTTGCATTCCTGAATTGTGACTCACTTGCAATGCATTTAACTTCCTCCTTAGCAACCCAAATTGAATTAGTGGGTCTAAAGGACATCATGGGCTTTAAGAGATCACAGTTATTTGGTTGGTATGAGGAGAAGCAAAACAGGTACACTGCCATCACTACGGAAACCTAAAGGGGGGAATTGTGTAAATATAGTGTATTACGAAATCAAGCTGAATCCAGGTATATCCCAGTAACTATGGTTGCACATTAGTCTTTGAGCTGACAGAATTGATAGAGTACAGGAAGGTCTGTGAAAATATTAGCAGAAACGGGATTGAGCAAGACAGCTATCTGGGGTATCACATTATAAACAGGTGTTCTGAATTGGACAAAATGAATTTTGGATGCGGAGTATTTAACAAAATGTCAGAACAAGATGTACCACTTTGAGCTTCACTTATTTCTGGAAATGCATAGTGTGGTGCTGTCAGGGAAGCTGTTGGTCTATTGGAGAAGATTAACAGGGCAGGAATCAAGCCCAACTTCATTATATTTGGCTGTCTTTTAAGGCATGTAACACTGGGGCAGAAGCCATCACAGAGGTCAGCAGGTCCATGTAATGAGAAGTAAATTGGGTATGAATTGGAAGGTTATAGACATGAAGCTTTAATTCTCATGTATACCCCAATGTGGGAGATTGGAACAATGCTACGATGCATTTAAGACAACAACGAAAGATGATAATAATATAATCTGAGTCTTGTAGAATACATGGTGCAGAAACAGTGAACATGTTTACCCAAATGCATCATAACAGCAGGACGGTGGCTAATCATCTGACTTTGGCCAATGTGCTCGGTGAATTCCCACACCAAAGGCTATGCAACAAGTCAAACGGGTCCAGGGAGAAATCATAAAAAAGGATTTGAATCAGATGCAATTGTGGAATGTCCATGTTATAATGAGTTCCAAATGTAAGAACGTAGAGGATGCATGCAATGTATTTGACAAAATGCCTCAACAAAATGTGGTCTCATGGACTGCAGTGATTGCTTGTTCTCTGAGATATATTCGACCTGCCAGAGGCCTAAATCGGGCCTTCCCTGAGATCAATTTCAGACCTGTTTTAAAGCAAGTCTGAAGCTAATTCAAACCTTCTCCTGAGGCTTATTTCCGTCTGAGAAAGAGTTTATTCTGAGGAAGATTCGAAACCAATTCTAAGGATAGCGGTGAACCTGTACTGAGGATCATCTCGGCCTCTTCTTGTGACTGAACCTTGGCCCCTGCTGTGGCATGATCTTGGAGCTTCTTTGAATTTTATTGAAGTCTGTTCTGAGCCTGTTCAAAGCAGCTAGTGAAGAAGAGTTTGGAAGGATGATTTAAGGAGGTTAAATCACATTCCTTTAAGTAGATGCAAGGGCAGATAAAGGGCCGAACACTGGCAGTAGGCTGGTCTAGCCCTAGGAGCTCCAAGGTTGAGTTATAAAACTCAGATTGTACTTGTGCTAAATTGAACAATTTCTCCTAGAAAAGATTGCTGGGTTTCTCCCGAGTTTGGGTTTCCCAAGGAAAAATTTTGGTGTCTACTGTGCATGGCTATTCTACTGTGATCTTTATTGTTTCCATTGCAATTACAGTTGACTTTTTGTGTGTAACTGCTTAATTATTTTCTAGGATATGAAAACATATTATTATAATAATCATATATCATTGGAAGTAATTACAAATGCATCAACAAAGATGCTCTAGATGGCTCTAGTATTAAAAAAAACATGCTACATCAAATACCTACATATCATCAAAATCATTGCCTATATTGGGATCTTCATCATCAATATCACCCTTTAAGCATTAATATAAGATAGAAAAAGCACCACATGTCAGATCAAAATTTTGTTTGAGTGATGGGTACATTTTTACTAGGGTCTTGATAGAGTAGTTCAACAGTCAATGCCACTAACATCAAGGTAAATAGAGGGCTTGGTGCTCTTGATTAAATGTTAGTTCCATACCCTTGTACACGACAGAATCCAATGGAAACATTGCAATCTCCCCAATCCTAAAATCCTGAAAATTGATAAGTCTTCTAGATTTTGAATGAGATTTAAAATTCTACTTTCTCCATATGAAATCTAATGAAGTCAGAACGACTCTCAAACATCCTGAATCAATTAATGGTAAGGTTAATAATTTAAGTAATCACTTTTACTTTAAGAATTTAACATTACCATTAATTGCATAGCAAGAGTAGGGCCATAGGCTTGAATATTAAGCTGTTCCACTTAAAAATTCTTGCTTTTTTTTAAATTGTGTTAGGAACTTCCTTGCTAACATTGTATGGAACTGGTCAGTTTTGTACCGAACCGATTGGTACAATGAAAAAAGGTCGGTTTGGTACTGAACCAGCCATTTCCAATTCTAGACCTCAAACTGGACCGGTTTGACCCCCAAACTAGTTGGACCGGCTGGTTCCATTGGTTCCTATAACATTGAGAGCAACTAAAACTATCATCTTCATGGAGTTTGGGAAAGGCTACCAATAATCAGGCAGAGGCTTATGCCCTAGGGGATTCTCCAACTGATTACACTTTATATCTATAAACTAATCATAGTCGAGAACTCCATGGTCATAGTTTGTCGTCTTCACTTTCGCTCTTCTATGTAAAACCTTGAACTTAATATCATCTTCAAAAGGATCAAAACTCATATGAGCTCTATAGTTGACATCAAAGCAGTGAATGTCTTTAAGCATAACAACTCAAAAGCAGACTAATCAGAAAAGGGGGGACTTCATATGAAATTGGAACCCTTACTATTAATGATCGGGAGACTCATCAATCAATTCCATGATGTGGACAAGTGGTAGTGGTCATTCATGTTGGCAGGGAACGGAGGATGTTATGTATGTGCTCCCTCGATCAGTTGACATGCTAGGTCTTATGAATTCTATAATGAAACATGCAGAAAAGGTTTGTCACTTAGCAATTGATGGAAGCTATGGTCTGACATGCTACTGTGTGAAGGAATGTATAGGAGGTTAAAGCAGATCTGACGCAAAAAAGGAATCATACGTTGCAAGTAATTGGTTCGTCCCTCATGGAAGCAATAACAAAGGGCTAAATTGAGATGTTTTGTTAGCTTTCTAATACTCAGCTACTAATTTAACAAAACTTTTGAGATGAGGAAACTGAAAACTGAACTCCAAACTCTTTTACTAAATATGTTGAGTATTCTAACAAATAATAGTAGTGGAAAATAAAATCATGAAGACACAAGCACACAACAAATAATACACCAGAATTTACCCAGGAAACCCCAACTGGGGTAAGCCTACCAATTTATGTGTTTTTACTAATCTGCTTAGCAAAAATCTCAGAAAATTGATTACAAATACTAGGAAAAATTCCCCTTCAATTCGTAGTCCCTCAACACATTGTTTTGCATCTTTCTAACCAACTTGGCCTCAACATACGCAATTGTATGAACTTGTACAAGCTATTCATCCCTCCTATGCAAGTTGACTTGGCCTTAGAAAGTGAGCATGTTGCCAAAGAAATCGCTGAGGCTATTCGGCCTCTATCTCTCTGCCCTAACACGCTGAACTGGAATCTCTTCTTGCTGAGCTAAAACACACAAATCTCTAGTGCGTAAATGATGATAGCCAAGTTTGTGCCCTTCCCCTTTTATAAAATCAAACTGGCCTATCAACTCAAGTCGAACTAGCCCATTAACTCAAGTCGAACTGCTAAGATCGATTTACTATTTTTGACTATAGGAAAATTAGAATTTTCCAAAGTCAAAATTAAGTGAAAGTATAACTGTGCCTTAGCTTCACTTGTGAGTTCTACTACCAAATTTAGCGCACTTCTAAATTTAGCAAAACCCTTCCATCTTTAACTTCAATTAACACTCCTTAGAGAGGAAGGTGTTATGTACTACAACAAGTTTATCTCTAAAGTAGACGAATCTGCCTCTTGCCAATGCCTTGGTCAAGATATTTGTTGTCTGCTCTTTTGTAGGTACGTACTGAAGTCTAACTTTACCCCTCTAAACATAATCTCTGATATGGTGGTACTTGATATCGATTTGCTTGGAGCGGTCATGAAACACTAGATTTTCAGAGAGATTGATGCAACTTTGATTATCACAGTTTATGATTGTGGGCTCCAACCTCTAACTGAACAACCCAACAAGTAGCTTTCTCAACCAAATAGCCTCGCAAGCTACCAAGTTGGAAGCCATGTACTCGGCCTCAGTTGAGCTCAGTGCTATCGATCTTTGCTTCCTGTTGAACTAGGAAACAATGGTTGACCCAACATTGAAAGCACAACCTAAAGTGCTCTTCCTTTCTGTTGAACCCCCTACCCAATCTGCATCTGTGAATCCCTGAAGACTCACTCCATCAACTTGCTTGTACAACAACCCATAATCTGTTGTGCCCCTGAGATACCTCAACACACGCTTAGCAGCGACCGAATGCACTTTGGTCGACTCAACCATGAATTGGCTCAACTGGTTAACTGTAAAGCAAATGTTTGGTCGTGTGTTCACAAGATACATCAACGACCCTATGAGTCGCCTATAGAGAGTGGAATCCACTCACTCACCTCTAGTAGTGTCCACCTTCCTCTACTTTGTGACTAGAGGCGTGGTCATGGGTCTACAATCCTACATGTGGAATCTCTTGAGAATCTCCTGCGCATACCTATCCTATCCCAAGAATATCTCCCCATCACCCTGCCAAACCTACAATCCAAGGAAATGGTGCATAAGCCATATATCCTTCATCTCAAACTCTTTTGCAAGATCTCTCTTGCAATCACGGATGAGCTCCTCGTCCCCTATCAATATCAAATCATCAACATACAACACAAGAATGAAAGGTTGGCCCTCAACCACAATATAGTACAAGATAGGGTCAATTTCACTCTTGGTGAAGCCCAAACCATGAAGGTAGTTATCTATTCAAGCATACCATGCCCTCAACGCATGCTTGAGCCCATAAAGAGCTCTCTTCAACCTACACAAATGTGTGTTTCTGCTGAAAGTCTCAAACCCCTCAAGTTGCTCAACATATATCTCTTCCTCAACAACTTCATTAAGGAAGGCGGTCTTCACATCCATTTGGTGGATCTTCCACCCCATTTGCATTGCAATCGCCAGAATAGTCCTAATGGATGAATATCAGGCCACTATGTGAATGTTTCATCATAGTCTATCCCTTCAACCTGAGAAAACCCTTTGGCCACGAAACTAGCCTTACACTTCTCCACACTCCCATCAACTGCATGCTTAATCTTGTACACCGAACATGAACCAACCACTGACTTGCCAACTGGTCTTGGCACAATCTCCTAGACATCATTATGCATGATAGAGGAATACTCCTCCACCATGGCATCTCTCCATATCTGCTGAGAAGATGCCTCCTTATAACAAGAAGGCTTTGAGTCTATCACCTCAGTCATAAGTGCCATGTACCCGGTATATCTTTGTGGCTATTTACTCTGTCTAAATGTGGAAATGGGAGCTCCAACTCTCTCCTGAGCCTCCCTAATCAACTGATCTGCCCACTTGGCTTATCCTCTCCCTACACTGGGAGCCACTAGCTAAGTGGGCCCCTCTAACTCTACTCTCTCTTCCTGTTCCTGTGATTTCTCCTCAATTGCATGCAGGTTGGCCTGCCCAACAACTGGCTGTGATGAAACCTGAGAAACTAGTTGAGCCTCCTACTTGGGAGCTTGCTCCTCCTCCTCTTGTGCTGCACACTGCTCACACTCTAAGGACTTCCTGAGGGCCCTTTATTCCTCGAACTTCACATCACCTCTAATCATTATCTTCATGAGTGTTGGAATATACACCTTGTACGCCTTAGATGTCTGGTTGTAGCCCACGAAAATGCCCTTCTTTGTTGTGGGCTCCAGCTTCTTCCTTCTGGGTATCTGAAGACACATGGCAGTAAACAAGACTGCCAAAGATCTAGAAGTGAGACACATCAGGCTTCTTGCCTGTGAAAGCTTCCTCTAGTGTAACTCTGCCTAACACCCTATGTGGACTCCTATTCTGCAAAAGGACTACAATGTTGCATGACTCTGCCCAAAGAATCATAGTTAGCCCCTAGTCATGCAACATAGCTTGGTCGCTCCAACAATACTCTCGTTCTTGCACTCAACCACCCCATTCCGTTGAGGGTTATGAGGTGCGGTGAGCTCTCTCTCGATGCCCTCCTTGGCACACAAGTCCCTAAAAGTGTTGGAGATGTGCCTCCTACCAGTCTGGTTCTCCACCAAGGCTTTAAACTCCACGAACTTTGAGAAGATTTGATCTTTCTTCTTCAGGAAGAAGATCCATGTCTTTTTCATGTGGTCATCAATAAACGTGACATAATATTTGTATTTCATCAGGGATGGAGAGGCAAATGGTCCGCATACATCCAAATGTACCAGCTCCAAGATGCTCTTGGCCCTACTGTCTCTATTGGAAAAGGATGTCTTGGCATACTTGCCAAGTGTGTAACCCTTGCACGCGTCATCTTGATCTACACTGTATTGTGGCAACCCTGTAGCAATCTCCCTCAAAATATTTAGTGCTCCATGGTGTAAGTGACCCCATATGCATGTGCCAAAGCTCCCCAAGGCCACATCTATGCGCACTAATCTCTTTGTTGCCCAAGGTTGCCTCTGTCTCAAACTATAACATGTAGAGGTTCTTCACCCTAACTCCAATCTGTTTCATGGATCCAAAATTTAGGGGCTTGAGGAAAGCCTTTCCTCTCATGAAGATAACCTCATGACCTTTGTTTTTCAAGGTTGAGACTGAAACAAGGTTTTTCTTCAACCCTGGGACATAGATAGAGGGGATTCCCGGACTCCCTCTCAAACTTGACAGTGCCCACACCTTGTGCTAGGTACCTACCATCATCTCTCATCTCTATATGAAACAACATATCCTTCTTTGTCAACTGCCTAAAATAACTTATTCCCAATCATATGACAGGATGCTCCATTGTCAATATACCACACATTGTTGGACACTAAGCTTACCATGCAAGTTATGAGAGAAAACTCCTCAAACTGAGAAGTGAACTCCTCCACCTTTATTGATGTTGCCACATGATCCTTCTTGGATCCCTTCTTCCTGTTTGGACACTTGGTGGAATAGTGCCCAAACTAATGACAAGAGAAGCACTTCACTTTGTTGAGATCTTTCTTCTTCTTGCCTCCTAAACTGGACCCAACCCCTCCTGGATTTTTCTTGCCCTTGGTCTTACCCCCTTTGCCATCTAGGGCAAAGTTTTCCTCTTCCTTAGTCTTCGCATGAGACCCAGATTTAGCTTGCTTCCGATGTTGGATTGTGTTATATTCTTTCCACGACTAGCCCACGTAGTTAATCGAGGGGTTAGAAGGGGGCGGAGCCCCCCCCCTCGTTGTGTCGATTGGGTAGTGGGGGGAGTCACAGGGGGTTTGAGGGGTGTAGGTAACCCCACTCTATGGGGTCCAAGGCAACGCCCCGGAAAATTTTGGTTTTGGACCCTATATTAGGTTGGGCGGACCTACCTATGGTTTTGAGCATAATTTTCGCACATGGTTTTGGACACGATGGTTTTCGGTCCATGGTTTTAGACGCGATGGTTTTCAGTCCATGATATTGAATGGTTCGGCATGCATAAATATGTATTGTAACATTGAAAGGAACATAATGAAAAATCAAGCTGGTAGTCACGGTTTTGGGATCAAGGGGAAAATCTCTATGTATATGTGTTTTATGTGTTACACACTCGCATTGTTTATTTTCTGTGTTTTAGAATTCGTATGCAGGTAATTTTTGTACGAGGTTAAAACCTACATTTGGTATTAGAGTTGTTTTGGCTTCAAGAGGACACCTTTGTTGCTGAGGGGTTTTGCTCGGGCTTGTGGTAGACCCTTTTCAGTGGGAGATCTACAAGATCGATTTTGGTGGTGAAAGAAGATGGCAAGCAATGGAAAGATAAAGATCGAGAAATTTAATGGTCAGAGTTTTGAGTTGTGGAAACT
>APFE031713757.1:55252-71230 GCA_000404065.3 Pinus taeda | reverse complement strand
TGTATTGTAACATTGAAAGGAACATAATGAAAAATCAAGCTGGTAGTCCCGGTTTTGGGATCCAGGGGAAAATCTCTATGTATATGTTTTTTATGTGTTATGCTCTCGCATTGTTTATTTTCTGTGTTTTAGAATTCGTATGTAGGTAATTTTTGTACGGGGTTAAAACCTACATCCGGATCTCCTCTTGCAAGCAATCACTCCATAACCACTCCCAATCTGGAAGCTTTTCTCTGCCACTCACTGCATCAGTGAAGTTTTGTCATGACTTGGGAAAGCCCATTAGTGCAAAACTGACAAGGTCTCTGCCCGAGACTATTTCCCTAACTCCGGCTAATTCGTCCCTCACATGGGTGAATCTAGTAAAGTATGAAATCACTAACTCGGACTTGGTCATCTTGATATTTCTGAGTTTATATTTGAGTACCAATTTCCTAGCCTCACTTGAATCCTAGTACAGCCCTAAGATAGTTGTCCACATAGGTTGAGTTGTCTTCTTCCCGCAAAGGTGAGGTATTATGTGATCCTTGACTCCTTCAAAAATTATCCTTTTGGCTTTGCGTCCTTCTTATTATGTTGGACTAGCTACTGAGGCTCTTGTGGTTGCACTGGTGGACCATCCACAAATTCCCACACTCCTTGCTCCTCCAACACTACACCAATCCTCTCCTTCCAAGAACAAAAAATTGAGGCCCCTTCAAGGTGATCCTCAAATCTCAGCCCCAAATATGTCATTCCGTAAGTTCGGACTGCTCAAAATCCCTTATGCAAAGCCTAAAGTGAATTGCATCCCTTTCTTGTGCCTTTCACCTGCTCCTGAGGAAAATAACTTGCTTTCTGGTCTTCAATCAGAGACCCACTTTGATACCATGTTAACTTTCTAATACTCAGCTACTAATTTAATAAAAATTATGAGATGAGGAAACTGAAAACTGAACTCCAAACTCTTATACTAAATATGTTGAGTATTCTAACAAATAATAACAGTAGAAAATAAAATCACGAAAACAAAATCACACAATACATAATACACCAAAATTTACACAGGAAACCCCAACTGGGAAAACCTGCCAACTTGTATGTTTTTGTTAATCTGCTTAGCAAAAATCTCAAAAAAATGATTACGAACACTGGGAAAATTTCCCCTTCAATTCATTGTCCCTCAACAAACTGTTTTGCATCTTTCTAATTGACTCGCCTCTACATACGCAATTTTAC
Organism: Pinus taeda; assembly: GCA_000404065.3. Taxonomy (NCBI): domain Eukaryota; kingdom Viridiplantae; phylum Streptophyta; class Pinopsida; order Pinales; family Pinaceae; genus Pinus; species Pinus taeda. The sequence continues at coordinate 70,012 of APFE031713757.1, read as the reverse complement.
GGACTTGTACAGGTTATTCAGCCCTCCTACATAGGCTAACTCGGCCTTGGAAAGTGAGCACATTGTTAATCGTTGAGGCTATTCGGCCTCTGTCTCTCTGCCCTAACACACAAATCTCTAGTGAGTAAATGGTGATAACCAAGTCTACACCCTTCCCTTTTTATAAAATCAAACTGGCCTATCAACTCAAGTCGAACTAACCCATTAACTCAAGTCATTAACTCAAGTGAAACTGACTCATTAACTCAAGTTGAACTGGCCCATTAACTCAAGTCATTAATTCAAGTCAGACTACTGAGATTGATTTACTATTTTTGACTATAAGAAAATTAGAATTTTCCCAAGTCAAATTAAGTGAAAGTATAATTGCACCTTAGCTTCATTTGTGGGTTCCACTGCGAAATTTAGCACACTTCTAAATTCGGCAAAACCCTTCCATTGCTAACTTCAATTAACATCTTTCAACCATCAAAACACCCATGGGTTGACAAGGAAGCTATAGATTGTTGGTCTCTTTCCTTGTGTGCGGCAAATGGTTTGCGGGTTTAGTGTTCTTTGGCAGGCTGGTCTATGGTCATTACTTGGAATCCATTATGTTCTCCTTTTGAAGACAAAAACGGCTAGGTTCTTCTACATGTGTGGTCTGTGGGTATTGTTTGGGTCATTAATGTCTACATGCATAGCTTTGGCTCTCGTACAAGTTCGGCAGTTCTCATCTACTCTCGGTGTTGGTTGTGGGCTCTAGCCATTTAGCTTTTGGTGGATCTCTTGGGGCATCTTCCTATGTGTCTTCCAAGCTGGCTAGCTTTCATAGTTAGTATGATCGGAAATAACTCCTCTTTTGACACAAGAAATTAAGGACCTTCAAGAGGCTATGTTACAGTTGCAGATAAAATACAATCATTTGGTGTTTGAAATTACCTCTAGCATGGATATCCTTGTTGAGCAGAGAGATCTAGAGGGTTAAAGACAAGATCATCGATCTTAGAAATCAAATTGAGGAATTGCAGCAAGCCAATGCTCATGGTACCCTATAATTCTTTTCTATAGTTAATTATGTTAGTTCTTTTGGAATTCTCATCCTTGATTTGAATGTAGTTGCTCCAATTATAGAGCCTGGGGACTTTTAGGAAGAAGAACATCATCCAAATTAGCTCTAGGTCTGAATGAAAATCCCTTTTTTTCTTTTTCCTTTTTTTAACTATGGTGAATAGGTAACTCGTTGAAATAATTTGGGCAAAGCCCAAGATCAAAGTTTCAAACCTAGAAGCTGTCACAATAACACCAAGAGTATATCCAACAGCCCGTAAACCAAATATACCAGGAATTTATGACTTAGCAAAGACCAAGACTCCACAAAGTTGGGGGAGCCTACTCCTTGAGACTTATAATAATAGGCCAAAGATGTCCCCCAGAGATTTGACACCAGGTGGAGGGGATAACATCCCATTATACCACCCACTCAATAGTCCCATGAGAGCACTGCACAGAAATCCAATTTTGTCTGCCACTGAGACTTTATTGCTAAATCCATACTTCTATAACTTACAGCATAGCTATTTTGTTGTTAAAACTGTGTTACGGAATCAGGCATGTTGAATAGCTGGACACTGATAGCCTGCAATCTGGACTTTTTGTAGCACCGATGTAATGTTGCACGTTCAGGGGTAGGTTTTTTCTTAATACGATATTGTCAGTTATGGTTATATATTGTCCACAATGTAGCTAGATTGATATCAGGAATAAGGTTCATGCATTCATTGGAAGAGACAAACCACACCCGAAAGCAAAGATGATGTATGCCGAGTTGGGAAGCTCAACTAAACCAATAATGGAGGTAAGCTATGTGCCAAACACCAACATTGCCTCAAATTGGAGGATGGATAGACAAGGATCTTTGTCACTGATGAGGATTAATGAAATTTCTTGTGTCTTGGTTAGAATTATAAAAAAAACGCCGCCTCTGTTATATGTAATAAAAAAAACTAAATATATTAAACTACATTCTAAAATAACGAAGTACCTCAGCGCGTGTTTGGAATTGATTTGCAAGTAAAAGACCCGTGTCTTGGATACGACCAGTTTGATCCCCGTTCTGGTGCATTTGAATCTGTTGCTTCACCTACGATTACCGACACGCGTGCCTGAACTAAAAGCTACGATACTCGGAGTCGAAGAGGTTATAGCCTGGAGAGAGCATCGGTTAGTACACGTAAAACCCTTGATTTAAAGTTGGAGAGCTAGTAAATGGAAAACTCTCGTTATGTTTTAATTTCTACTTAAAAATACGAGCATGTAAAGAAGTCTCACCTGTACAAATCCTTCGGCCACAACCGCCACAGAGGCCAAGTATTTAGGCTGCTTTTTGATGGAGATAAAGGCGATTTAGGGCTTGTGAAGGTTGAGGCTGCGTTGCCAAGTAATTTATTGAATCCAAGGCTGGTGTGCTGTGAACGAAGTTCTCGCCCTCTGCTTGTGTTTGCTATCGGAGATGGAAATTATGGAGCTAGAGTGGGGATATGGGAGTTGGACACTAAATTAAGCGAGTGGAGAATGCTGGCAGCCATGCCAAATGATTTTTTTAAATATTTGAGTAGCCTCAAGGAACAAGTTAGGAAGCGATTAATTGTGGGAATTACGGTTTTGGGGCTGGAAAAGCTGCCACTATGTTCCTTAGGCCATTTTCCCGAAATCGTTGTTGGTGTAGCATATAAGCATCTGATATATATATTCACCCAAGGACGTGGTGGCGTGGACAATTGTATTTGATACGCGTACGCACTACTGGCATTCGCTGCCTCCACAAATCACTAGAACCAGGATTTCCCCAGTGATCACTGTATCGAGTGGTGTAAGGGAGTGTGTTTTTGAGCGTCTCTGAACAAACTAGGCCTTCCAGGGTTCCACAATTAGGTGCTTATTTTCATAAAACTCTATCTTTAATAAACTGATGTTTAAGTTCAGAAAATATGATTTTCTTGGTGTTCAAACTTAACATTATACAAGTAGGGGATAAAAATGGTAGAGAAACTGTTGCTATTGGTTACGATCCGAGAAAACAAACAACTAAGTCCATGAATCATAGAAAATCCCATTTAAAGATAAATAAACAAAGTATGTTGAGTTGAATGTTCTAATGACTTTTAGCTATTCCTTAATGATCATTTAGTTCAAATCATTCAAATGACTTTTAGCTATTGGTGGTGGTTTCATTTTAAATAAGTCATAATATAGCAACTGTTATGGAATTGGTAACTAAAACATTTCTATAATATTTTTGTAATCTAGGGACTATTTTGAGCTTACTCTTTGGATATTGTTAGGTAATTGAAGAGCCACGAAATCTAAGGTTAAGAAGTAAGACCTTTTTGAGTGAAACAACCAACTTTCATGCACAAAGAATAAGTCATTTAATAAGTGAAATTTTTGTCCTCTATGTATATTGCACCAAGCCCCTCCTAAGTTTACTGACATGGTTGACAATTAAAAGAAATTGTATGATTTACAATATTAAAACATCAATATAAAACACTCATCATTTTTGGTGTCGTTTCTAGGGAAGCGCTTAAGGAGTCAGGGCATTTTGCATAAATAATCCAAAGGATATTAAGGCTAGAAGTGACCAAAGGAATTATTCCTTTTAGTAACCTAGGTACCATTTTCCTTTGTACTATATCATGTTAAAATGCATTTAAAACACCATAGGTAGTAAAAATAAAAATAAAAAAGTCTCTTAAACCCCAACACGTGGTACAGCATGAACAGCTCCTGATAAAGAGCTGACAAACCCAAAAGGGATTCCAATAAAATTTATCATTCTAGTGGGACAACCATTAAGAGGAGGAGAAATATCAAAAAGGGAAGAAACCCCTTTTGAAGAGGAATTTGAGAGTTCCTCGGGATCTAATAAAATTTAAACTTCTGAAACTACACAAGAACAAAATATGGGAGATGAAGAAGTTAATGGACCTAAACAATAGAAACCAATTACTTTTTAATTTCCCTTTCAAGATCCCAATGCTGCAGTATAAATGAAAAATATTTCTCCCTTTGCTCTTCCAAATTTTCATGGCCTATCTAAAGAGGATCCTGATGCATTTTTATTTGAGTTTGATGTGCTTAGCCAAAGTTATGATTATTCGGTAGATGCTCAAAAATTAAAACTTTTTCCCACCACCTTGAAAGATGCATCCCTTCAATGGTTTATGCGACTAGGAGGAAACACTATCCGATCTTGAGATGATGTGAAAAAGAAATTTTTAAGTAAATACCAAGATTGTTGCAAAGTTAGTGACATTAAGGAAGAAATTTTTAAGATGTCTCAGTCAAAGTACGAGAGTCTGGAAGACTATGGAGAGATTCCATTATACATTACAAAGGACTAAGCAAAGCTACTTAGATCCTAAAACTTTATGAATCCTCTTTCTTAAAGGGATACAAGAGGACTATTTGGAGACCTTGAATTTGATGGGTGCAAGAGATGTTTCTCAATTAACATATGGGGAAATCAATGAATTATGTAAATGATACTCTAGAGGAAATGAAAAATACGGGAAGAATACTCAAGATATTTTTTCACGAATCAGTAGATATGGTGGAACATGGATGATTAAAGTTGAATTGGGAAATATTTTAGATAATTTTAAAACCAATATTTTAAGTACACTCAGTTCACAATTGGATACTCTACAAGTCAAAAGGAATAAGGAGGAAGTTAAACTAGCCTTGGCTATATTTTGTTCAAAATGTTAGAAAAAGCATGCACTTATAGAATTTTCTGTGAATAATGTAGAAGCATGTGGAATTTGTGAACAAAATCATTCCACTCAGGAATGCCCTTCTTTGCCTGGACATAAAGAAAAGTTTCAAGAGGCAGATGGGGAGGCTGAACAAATTTGTTTTGTGACCCAAAAGAAACCCTGGCCACCTTGAACATTTATGCCTTCTAATCCTTCCCAACAATTTACTTTCCTTTTTGTATGGTATCCTCCTATGCCATGGCCTTAATGGCCCCCTCAGGTGCAAGGGAAAGAGTGGAACTCTAGATGGAGAGGAACTTCATCCTTTGGGAATGTGATGCCCCCTCAATCACATCCACAAAAATTTCAATTTCCTTCAAGTAAACCTACTCAAACTCAACCAAGACCTTAGTTCCCTACCCAACCTATTGCAAATCCAAATAACAGTAAATATTATTCAACCCACCTATAATACTAAATTGTCACCTTTTCCTAACTACTCCATTTTAGTTGCGGACTGTAAAGACATTCACTTACGTTATGGGAAAGTTATCCAAAATCAAATTTCTCCCATTATCCAAGAGAAAGATGAAGAAGATAACCTACCCGAACTAATATTGCCTTCTTTTGATCATGAACAAACTACTAAAAGTGAGCCTGAATCCTTTCCTTATCCTGAGAGGTTATGTCTTGAAAACCCCTACTCAACTAGAATTTGACTTTTTGGGGAATTAAGGAATGTTTGTGTTGAAATTCCATTGTTCTAAGCTATCAAGGATGTTCCTATTATGAAAACGTTGTTTGGGAACTTTGTTTGAGGAAATTAGGAAGAAAGAAAAGAGATCCCAAAATAATGCAAGTAGTTCGAAAACTAGTTGAATTAATGTTGGGCAAGGTCTTCAGAGCAAAATATGGTGATCTAGGAACTCCCATTGTTGCTATATATATATAAAATATCCCTATATATAACACTTTGATATATTTAGGGGTAGATATTAATGTGATGACTAATGAAACCTTAGATAAATTATGGATACCCGGTCTTTCACCCACCCCAACTATTCTCTAGATGATTGATAGATCCATGGTAAAACTAGAAGGGGTGATGGAAGGTACTGTGGTCTCAGTATATTCATGGGAATATCTAGTTGACTTCATGATCCTCCAACCCAAGGCAAACCTTGGTGGTTATCCATTTATTCTCAGGAGGCCTTGGTTGGCCACCATAGATGCTTACATCAGTTGTGATTTGGGGACATGACCATTTCCCATGGAAATTCTATTAAGAGACTTTCCCTTTACGCTCCAAGAAAACCTTCTATGGACAGAAAGTGTCCTTTATGGTTCAAAGAAAAGTGATGAAGAGGCTACTCAACCTATTCTAACCATTAATAAAGTCCCAATTTTTAAAGAACATGACAAGGATGATGTAATCTGCACCCTTTTAACATATCCACACATCAACAAAAATCCATCTATAATATGATTCTAAGAAAGAAAATCGAGGGAAAATGTTCACCCATCGAGCTAACCCAGCAAACGAAATCAATAGTTTTTCTTGATGCCTTAGAAAATCAAACTAAAATTATTGAAATTTACCCTGGAAAGGTCTTGAACATTAATTTTGGATTGGAACCATCTCAGTAAGAGCTATTAATGGAAATGCTTAAAAAGAATAATAAATCTTTTGCATGGGATTATACCGACATGAACGGGATTTCTCCTAATCTGTGCACACACCATATTTACATAAAGAAGGATTCCTGACCTATCAAGAAACCCGAGCAGAGAATGAACCCAAAAATCAAAGACATAGTGAAAGAAGAATTGCAAAAACTTTTGAGTGCAGGTTTTATTTACCCTATTTATAATAGTAAATGGGTTTCTCCCTTGGTAATTGTTCCAAAGGAAAATGGTAAATGGAGAGTATGTCTTGATTATGACGAATTAAATAAAGCTACCTTGAAAGATTAATTTCCTCTTCCCTTTATTGACCAAGTCCTTTACACCTTGGTACGAAATAACTTTTTTCTCTTTTCTTGATGGGTTTAGTGGTTATAACCAAATACAAGTTGTCGTTGAAGATCAATAGAAAACAAACTTTACCTATCCATGGGGGATTTTGTCTTACCGAGTAGTTCCCTTTGGTCTATGCAATGCTCCAACAACATTTCAATGAGTCATTCTTGGAATCTTCTCTGATTTAACAAATGATTGCGTTGAAGTATATATGGAGGACTTTATGGTGTAAAACCTTTGATGAAGCCTTAAATAATCTTGAGAAAGTAACGATCTGATTCCATGAAAAGAACATTTCCCTTAAAAATGAAAAGTGTAAGATGTTTTTTACGTAAGTAATTGTATTAGGGAACCACCTTTCATCTAAAGGGATTCAAGTAGATCTTGCTAAGATCAAAGTAATTCTTAAAATACCCACTCCAACTAACCAAAAGGGAGTTCGTAGCTTCTATGGCTATGTAGGGTAATACATAAGATTTATAGACAACTTCACAAAGATGGCTTCCCCATTATTTTTCTTCTTAACAAAAACTATTGAATTCCAATGGGATGATCGATGTCAATTAGCCTTTGATACCTTAAAGAAAAAGTTGTCGTCTGCTCCAATTCTCTAAGGTCCTAATTCGTCTTTGCCTTTTCACATACATAGTGATGCCTCAGACACAACCATTGGAGTTGTACTAGGTCAAAAGGAAGAAGAGAAACCTTATGCCATTTATTATGTCAGAAAAAAATTAACTCCGACAAAATTGAATTACATTGTGATAGAAAAAGAATTGCTTGCTATGGTTCATGTCATAAATCAATTTTGACATTATATTATAGGATACCTCATTTTTGTACATGTTGATCAGTTTTCCATTCGTTATCTTATGAATAAACTAGTTACACATGCTAGAGTCACTAGATGGTTTCTCCTTCTCTAGGAATTTGATAATACCATTGTTGGTAAAATTGGAAAGGAGAATTTCATTGAAAATTTCTTGTCAAGGATTCACCGTACTAATTAATCTATTCTTGTAGAAGATGAATTTCCAGATGAACATCTATGTGCATTATCTACTAATATACCTTGGCTCGCAAATATTGTTAATTATTTGGCTACAGGAAAAATTCCACAACATTTTTCACCTAGAGAATGATAAAAGGTCATCAAGAACAGTGCCATGTACTCTTGGATACAAGGATACTTATTTAATATTAGACTAGATCATGTGATTCGATGATGCATTTAAGAAGATGCAATTTAAGACATCTTGAAGGCATGTCATGATGAACATTGTGGAGGTCGTTTCACCGATAAAAGAACTACAAATAATTTTTTACGATAAGGTTATTATTGGGCCACAATCTTCTAGGATGAAAAAAATAGGTTTTAAGTTGTGACAAGTGTTTAGAGATTGGGAAACCAACACAAATAGATGACATGCGATTGTAACCCCAAGTCCTGATTGAGCCCTATGGAAAATGGGCTCTTGACTTTGTGGGGCCTATCAACCCACCATAAAGACAGAAGGCATACATTTTAGTATCTACGGATTACATAACAAAGTGGGTTGAAGCTAAGGCCTTGCCAAAAGCAACAGTATATACAGTGGTTGAATTTTTGTATATATATATATATATATACACACACATATATATTTTTTGGTTTAAGGTACCCCTTGAAATTGTTACTAACCAAGGTACTCAATTCAACTCTAAATTAATACAGTCCATTACAAAAAAATTCAAGATAAAGCATTGAATGTCCACTCCATACCATCCTCAAGCAAATGGGCAGGTGGAAGTCACAAATAAGGTTTTGGAAGCTATCCTAACTAAGACAATTCAACAATATCATAAAGATTAGACTGAAAAGCTTCCAGGGGCCTTGTGGGATTATAAGATTATTTGTAAAGATGCCACCAGATTTAAACCTTATGAGTTAGTGTGTGGAAAGCAAGTTGTCCTTCCTATTGAATTTGAAGTGAAATAATTAAGGATTTCCTTGCAAGCTGGAATAGACCTCTTCAAAGCCTCAAAGCATAAGTTGGACCACTTAAATGAAATTGACGACATGTGCCAAGAATTTTTTCAGCAAATGACTATTGTTTAATAACAACAAGCGAAATGGCATGACAAGTTCATTAAAAAGAAACAATTCAAAGAGGGTGAGTGAGCCCTTTTATTTGACTCAAGGCATACATATTTCAAAGGGAAATATTACACATGGTGGTTAAGGCCATATGAGATCGAGATTGTATTTTAAAATGGATCAATGAGATTATGTACAATTGATGATGCATGAATTCTGTTGATGACCAATAGACATCGATTAAGACTATAAAGGAAACCTAAATCTAAGAAGAAATTCATTGAAGAATTGAAGTGAAAAAATGATCTTCAAATTGTAGAATGATAGATAGACCACCCTTGTCTACAAATCCATAGTTGTTAGTCTTGAGCATCTCCAACACTTAATCGCATTAGAAAACCAAGTTTTGGAGATGTTACAAGGGAAAGAGAACCTTCCTATCGTGATTTTTTTTTGAGGTGTGATGGGATAGCCTCTCGTTGCAAAACCAAGGAAATTGGTCAACAAAGTCTAAAAAAAAAAATACATGCAAATAAATATCTTCTACAAGTATGCATACTTATTTTTGAGGCGACACTTGATGATATGAAGGTTACTTTTTCTTTTCAGGACATATTGTGGGATTTCTTTCAATAGTATGAGCATAAGAATCAACACAACTACAATCTTATTGCAACTTCGTCAACCGCCAAGTTTCTTCTTTTCAATCTCTTGGTTTTTATTTTTAAGTAAGAAGTCTAAGATTTGTTTTGTAAAGATCACATGCGTACCTAAAATATTGGATGCTTTACCATGCTTACTTGAAACTTTGAGCCTTACACTTTTATGGAATTTCTCAAGGATTATCCCTTTCATCATTTCCAATTACCCTTTCTGTTTAAAAGAATATTTATTTCCCTATCCTTAATCATACATAAAATATCCTAATTGAATCCCCTATACACATGTTTCCTATATAATTATATTTCCTTTCAACCAACCTATATAACTATATTTCCTTTTGATCAACCTATATAACTATCTCCCCTTTCAACTCATTTGTATACCTAAGCTAAGACCTAGCTTAATGATCATATCATTACACATATATATGTGTTGTAGACCCATTAAATTTAACATATACATAAAAATATATATGTGTTTCCTATAAACATTAGACCAAAACACATATTGATTGGTTTAAATTAGCTGTCAAATGGTGGCACATTATTACTCCACTGAAGAATATGGCATCCATGACTATTTAAAGGGATGATCAATATCATGGTCCAATAATTCACATCATTCCATTGCTAGTAAAAATTCACAGTTTCGAAGTGATCCAAGTGGATATTGGTGGCCACCTGCCTATTCCACCTAGACCTCTAGTCGTCGATTTCATATGTTCCCTTGTTTATTGCAACATTTACTATTTTTAGCAATTTTTCAGGTCTTGAACTTCTGAAGCAGTTTTGACCCACTAAATGACGTTTTTTTGAGGTCCGTAGCAAGCCAATGGTTGTTGGCATGGGCAAGTCGCAAATCCTGTAGTACTAGGAGAGATATTTCCAACAAGGTATCATATGTGCCAAATGGAGATAATATGACCAAGTTACGACCTTGGGAAGTTGGTTGCCCAATTAACCCCAACAATGCCCACAAACTTTTAGTTTTCCATCTCTTGGGGTTAGGGCTTTGGTTGTTTAGGATTTTCCATTATTGTTCAATAATAAATGGGCCCTTGAGCCTCATTGTAACATAGTTTAGAGGCATGTAGCCGCCACATCTCTTCTCAGAGATAAGCTACCATTGCTCTAGCTAGTTTATTTCCATTATGTTTGCAATCATATTTAGTATTTGATATTAATGAATTGAAGTGTTATTTTTGCTGCATCTTTGTATTTATGGTTATATATGTAATTTGTGGCATTCATTTTTAAGTTCAAATCAATGGTATCATAGCGGTTTGCTCTTTCTCTGTTTTTCTTTGCATGTCCTCGACGAGGACGGGATATAAGGAGTTAGGGCTCAAATTGGTCGAACCTTTGTAAGACCAGCCTCTCAAATCTCGACAACCTCTCATGGAGGAAGAGGAGAAAGACAAGGGGGCAGGAGATCCTTTCAAAATCTTGCTCGAAGAATCCCTCGAGTGACAGAGGAATGCGATGGTGGAAAAATTTTCCTAGATCCTTTAGCAACTACCCAAAGGTGACACATCTTCTTCCAGCAGCCATTTTGGAAGCACCACACCCTTTAAGGTACAATTTAACTTTGACATCCCCATATTTTAAGGTCAAATAGATGTGGATGCCGTAAATAAATTTTTAAATCTGTTAGAAGGATATTTTCTATTCATGATTTTTCCGCACGGGAAAAGATTAATTTCGCACTTCTCAAAGCCGCCCCGCACATCAAGGACAGATGGTCAACCTATTGTGAGAAGAATGATGAAATTTCACCCTCACTATTTTCATCTGCACCCACTTGGAATTCCTTCCAGGATGCCATCAAGAAGCAGTACTACCCTTTCGGGAGCTATGAGGATAAATACATAAAGTGGACCATGTTGCAGCAGGGAAGGGACCAAGACGTGCCAGAGTTTACCAATGTTTTTCATACCCTTCGCACAAAGTTGGGTAACAAGGATTCTAAGCAAAATTTGGTACTCAAGTATTGCAATTGTATACAGATGTGCATATAGGATGAGATGGAGTTCTTGGACATCTCCTCGCGTGGCATGATGATGAGCACTTGTATTGCAGCAAGAATGTTGCAACTCCTGGGGCTACCAACTTTACTTTATCAACTCGAGGTTCGTACAAACTTGGAGGTGACAGTGTTGTATACATAAGTAGATGCGATGGGTCCACTCTTTTTCACTGCTAAGCTGGCGATAGACCATTGTGGTTTCTTAAACCAACCTTCTATTGATTGAGAATAAGTTTGATTACCAATGAGGAAAAGGGAAATTTACACTAACTAAAATCTTGTCTACTGTTGTAAGGAAAAACTGAGGTCAAATGCTTAAACACACCATTCATCTAACTACTGCTAAGAGGCTTTGCTTTAAAAGAATGCTAAGTTAACATGTGTGTAACCCTACCATCCTAGGCATGCAATCTGAAATAACCAAACATTCTACTGATGTGCATGTAAGTGAAAACAATAACTTTTTTTCCTTTTTGTCTTTTTTTTGTGTGAATATGTGAATGCTAAATCCTTTTGGTGATGTGGCAGGTGGATTAGGGATGATAGTGAATGGTTAGATGGCTTGGGAGGAAAGTAAGGGTCTTCTCCTATCTTCCTAGGTGCTTTTTCCACAATTCGGCCTCAAAACAGGCCACTACAAGTCGACCTACTGTTAGAAAATTATATATTACAGAGCAATGGAACACACAAAATATATCGCAGAAATATAAACACATAAAACAAAAGAGACACAGATATACGTGTTTCACCCAGGGCTACGTCCATGGGAAACAACTAGTCCTTCCTTTTACATTATCTAGCAAACTGAAGAGATACAACCTACAGCAGATCCACTGTAATTCCATCTTCGCTCTCACACAATCTCCTCTCTCTTTCTCACTCAGAATATAGATCTACATAGACACAATACAATTCCCTCATTTATAGCGAGGGTATGCCTTCTAGGGGAAAAAACCCTAAATTAAACATAACTTCTACCATCAGATCTCCGCCTAATGAACGACTCAGCTTGACTACGAAATTACAACATTTTACAAGGCAATTTTACATCTATTTTTAGCTTCGGGGGCACTGCCCCCAATCCCCTGCCAAGGGGGGGCTCCTAAATATCGTTTTCGCCCCCCTCGACCCGACCCTACTTGTAGTGCAAATATTACAGGCGGCGTTGCCGCCACATTACGAACTAGGATCCAATGTGGTGATACCTTTGAATAAAGAAGATAATCAGGCTCCACACCCAACAATCTCCCACTTGGAGACTGATTATAGAAACTCCACCGCTGCTTCATTTGATGGACAATGACTCCACTTTGGGCCTCGTTGTTTCTCATCTTCTTCATCATACTTGAAGACCAATTGAAACTTAGCAGAATCTTAGTTTCTTTCTGGTTACAACTTTTGTTAACATATCTGCAAGATTTTGACTATTGTGCATCTTTTCTAGCTTCAACTATCCATCTTCCAACACTGACCATATGAAATGGTACTTGAGCTGCATATGTTTAGTCTTGGAATGAAATGCAGAGTTCTTTGCAAGATGTATGGCACTCTGGCTGTCACTCTATAACCTACCCAACTCCTGCATCTTACCCAATTCATCCAGAAACCTTTGTAACCAAATCATTTTTTTACTAGCCTCTATAGCAGCATCATACTCTACTTCCATTGTTGAGAGTGCAAAAACACTTTGCAGTTTTGAAATCCAACTGACAGTTGTTCCATCTACAATAAACACATACCCTGTTGTCCTCCTCCTATTATCTCTATCACCCGCCATATCTGCATCAACATATCCCTATAGAGAAATGTTTGAACTACCAAAGCATAATGCTTGATTTGTGATACCTCTCAAATACCTGAGAATCCACTTCACCGCCATCCAATGTTCTTTTCCCGGATTGTTCATGTACCTACTTACAACTCCCACTGCATGTGCAATATCAGGCCTTGTGTAGACCATTGCATACATTAAGCTTCCAACTGTTGATGCATATGGAACTTTAGACATATAAGTCATTTCTTCCTAAGTCTTGGGACACACCTCCTTACTTAGTTTGAAATGGCTAGCCAACGGTATGCTAACTGGTTTTGCATTTTGCATATTAAATCTTTTCAACACCTTTTTTATGTACTCACTCTGAGACAATGTTAATTTTCGATTCTTCCTGTCTCTAGTTATTCTCATACCAAGGATTTGTTTTGCAGCACCCAAATCCTTCATTGCAAATGAGTTCGCCAATTTTTTTTGGAGCACATTTATTTCCTGCATGTTAGAACCTGCAACAAGTATGTCATCTACATACAATAACAATATAATATAGTTGCCATCATTTTTCCTTTTGAGATAAACACAATGATTAGAGTGGCATCCAGTATAACCTTGTTCAGACATAAACCTGTCAAATTTTAGATACCACTGCCTTGGAGCCTGTTTTAAGCCATACAAGTCTTCTTCAACCTACACTAGTTTCTCCTTCCCTGTTACCTCATATCCTTGTGGCTGCTGCATATATATCTCTTCCTTTAAATCCCCATGGAGAAAGGTTGTCTCTACATCTAACTGCTCAAGATGCAAATTTTCAACGGTGACTAGACTTAAAATAGTTTTGATTGAAGTCAATTTAACAACAAGAGAAAATATATCATCAAAGTCTATACCCTTTTTCTATGCAAACCCCTTCACCACAAGTCTAGCTTTATACCTTTTTATACCTCTATCTTCTTCCTTCAACCTATAAACCCATTTATTCTGCAATGTTGTTTTACATGCAGGAAACTTGACTAAGTCCCAAGTCTGGTTATGTGCTAAGGATTCCATCTCTTCTTTCATGGCTTGCTCCCACTTCTTCCTAGTTTCAACCTGCACTACTTCTTCATAACATTCTGGTTCACCAGAATCAGTCAACAATACATAATATAATGAAGGAGAGTATCGTTCAAGGGGTCTACTTATCATGGTAGATATTCTAACACCACTTTCAGGCATTTGAAGTGCTTGTTGTTGTTGTGTTTGTTGTTGTTGTTCTGGCTGTTGATGTTCTGGCTGTTGATTATTATGATTTTCAAGTGCCTTCACTTTTTCTGTAATCTGATCAAGCACTATGTATTTTCTGTTTTCTTTTTCCTGTTTCTTTTCCTGCAGTTGATCCTTATACAATACCTTTTCATTGAATATCACATCTTTGCTCCTAATGATTTTGTGTTTTTCATAATCATAAAAGAAATAACCAAAATCAT
>APFE031713757.1:0-40210 GCA_000404065.3 Pinus taeda | reverse complement strand
AGGTGTCCTTTCTTCCCACATTTCTAGCACACTATACCCGATATGGACTTGGATTTGCCTTTCCTTGACTTACTGTGATATCCTGGGCTCTTTCCTCTTTCCATTTTTCTTCCCCTAGTCTTTGTAGTCAAAGCATTACCTGATGTCTCACCAGAGCTTTTCCATCGCATTTCCTCGCTAAGGATTGCACCGACAACATGATCAAACTTTAAAGTACTAGATATAAAGGGAGAGTTACTAATGGCCATAACTAAACCATTCCAACTTTCTGGCAATGAGCATAGAAATAAAAGAGCCCTAACTTCTTCATCAAAAGTTACCCCTACAGAATTTAACTGATTGGTAACTATATTAAATTCATTTAAATGATCAACAACAAATCCACCTTCTGACATCTTCATATTAAATAAACGCTTCATAAGAAATACCTTATTTGAGGCCGAGGGTTTTTCATATAGTTTTTCCAATGTCGACATTAAACCCTCTGTTGTCGTTTCCTTTGAAATATTAAAGGCTACCGACACTGCTAGGCACATCCATATTGTTCCAAGTGCCTTTCTATCGAGAATATCCCATTCTGTGTCTGTCATATTCATCGGCTTCTTTGTCTTTCCGCTCAATGGTTGGTACAAATCTTTTTGGTACAAATAATCTTCCATCTGCATCTTCCATAGCTGGTAGTTTTGGCCATTAAATTTTTTGACCCTAAACCTACCATCTTTCGCCATTACTCCCACTCGAACCAAGAACCCTTCTCTCTTGCGAGTTTATCAGCCAAATAGACCTTTGGCTCTAATACCAGTCGTTAGAAAAGTATATATTACATAGCAATGGAACACATAAAATATATTGCAGAAATATAAACACAGAAAACACATAAAACAAGAGAGACATAGATATATGTGGTTCACCCAATTTGGGCTACGTCCACGGGAAACAGCCACTCCTTCCTTTTATATTATCTAGAAAACTGAAGAGGTACAACCTACATCAGATCTGTTGTAATTCCCTCTTCACTCTCACACAATCTCTTCTCTCTTTCTCACTCAAAATATAGGTCTACATAGACACAATACAATTCCCTCATATACAACGAGGGGATGCTTTCTAGGGCAAAAAACCCTAAATTAAACATAACTTCTATCGTCATATCTCGGCCTAATGAACGGCCCAGATTGAATATGAAATTACAACATTTTACAAGGCAATTTTACATCTATTTTTAGCTTCAGGGGCTTTGCCCTCGATCCCCGGCCAAGGGGGGGGGGGCTCTTAAAGATCGTTGTCGCCCCCTCCGGACCCCTCTTGTAGCACAAATATTACGGGCGGTGTTGCTGCCACATTACGAACTGGGGTCCAATGCAGTGATACCTCTGAATAAAGAAGATAATCAGGCTTCACACCCAACACCTACATGATGTCCTAATGCCTCCTACAAGATGTCCTAATGCTCCTACAGGATCCCCTGTATTCCTACAAGATTTGGCCGAGAGAAAGAGGAGTGATTTAGAAAGTGGTGTAGGGATTAGGGAAGGTGAATGGTGGGAGAAATGAGGTAAGGGAGTGGCTAGGACTCCTTCAGAGCTCAAAATAGAGTTTGTGAGATGGTTGGATTTGCTCAATAAGCTTGGAGTAATGTTCCTAAGGAATGATGAATTTGGTGAGGGACTTAGTGGAAAAAGTGATAATCATGGATGGATGAGGTTAGGATGGGGTTTCTGGTCATAAAATCCCCCTGCACTGCTGAAACTCCTGCACTGCATCAATCACTAGCATTTATCCATAAATCATGCCAAACAAGAAAGATCCTCAATGAACTAAGAAAACAAATTTTCATTATCTAGTTGCCTATTTCATGCATGGAAAAAATTGCAGAATAATGTGAAACACTATGAGATCTAATACAAGGTTGAAGACATCAGAAATGACAATTGAATCCTATTCTTGAAAACTGGTAAAATGTTGGCCTAAGTAGTAGAAAACCCTAAATTCCATGAGAAATCAAAATTCTGCCTTTTTGGGGTTGCATAGGAGTTCTTTCCTCAAAAAATGGTCCTTGAAGGGAGGAGTGAGGCCAAAGCTACCTAATATCATCTCTTTAATCTTCCTTTATCTCCCTAAGCTACTGCTAAAGCAATGCACAAATGGAAGCAAACTAATCAAATCCACAACTACTTGCAATGAAATAATGCTAAATACAATTCAACCATTAATCTATGAAATCAACTAAGCATATCAATACAAGGAGAGGAGCCTTTGCTGCTAGGGTTGGGCCCTAACCCAAGAGCTTTAGCCCTCTGAGTCAACTTAGTGCTAGATCAAGGAAATGCTCATTCTCATTATCATATCAGAAAATTACATAACAATGTCTTCCACAAGTCTTGAACTCGAAAATTCCTAGTGCTTTTACATCAAAAATCTGAATCCTAATGAGGGTTTAGGCCTCTTTATTTATACAACTGAAGTCTCCAACGAATTCCTTAAATATAGGGAGGCTGGGCTCCCAAACTCAAGATGAACTAGCTCTTTAACTGTCACTGGCTTGTAGAAATTTCTCTACAGATCTACCTCTGAGACCATTGTAGAAAATCTGTTGTAGGTTAACCCAATAATGCAATATAAATCAAAGCAGAATACTATAACCTACTTCTACTATCAAAGTTTGTGGAAGCTTAAAGATCGAACTGAACACATATAACCAGAAGAAGAAGAACCAATACACAATACACATGAAAATACTTCGGGGGAAGCCTCAGCTAAGAACCCCACTATCTGTATTATCATACAAGGTGGAAATACATCAGAATTATACAAAGCCTTAGCTCTCACAGCTAGCCAACTCTCAGTACAATCCTCGTAGATGCTCACAAGAAAACTTGGCTTCTCCTCAGCCTTCCTCTCTGCCCTCCAAGCTCCTATTTCCTTGCGTTGTTCCTTGTGGATGTTCTCCTGTTACCAAGTGTAACACTGCTCTCACACACTGTTAGAATTGCGCAATCCTCAAGGAATTATATTCCTTCTGCATGCATGAGTTTTATTTATAGGAAAACACAAGCAATTGATAGTACACTGTCGTTGACATTAATCTCAACTGGGCCTTTCTCATAATAGACATGCATGAGTTTCTGATAAGGGAATATTCAATTATCTGGAGTAGCACTAGTTGGATGCATGCATGCATCAACTGACTGATAACTCTCTATTAGTTCCTCAAACAGTTTGGAACTAATTTAACTGGACTTAACTCAGTAAACTGAGCTAACTAATTACAACTCAAATATAACTCAATCTTATCTCCTTAATTTAAGGGATAACTCTTGCATGACTTCAAAAAGACTTCTAACTTGAATTTTTCCAACTAATTAATCCATAATGAATTAATTAATTATTTTCAAATATATGGTAAGACTAAATTCAATTTTGATTCATAATTTTAATTCAAGGACAAATTAAAATTGGAATATTCTTGTTGCCACATTTCAACATGGCTCGGCTGCCTTTTAATCTTCATGACTCGGCTGCTTGCAACTCCGAGCTAGTGTGATTTGATGGAGGAATATTCGAATGAGTGAGGATTAAATCAAGAGGATATATCTCCTACAATCTCTCCTCCTTGTCTCATTTGAGTTTCTGCCCTTAATTAGCCAAAATTGCCATGATTTGCTCTCAAAAACCTGCAATCAATGCACATTAGTCCACTATACATAACATCTCACTTTTACTCATCTCATTAAGCAAAATATAACAAAAATATGTAAGGAATTATGAGAAGAGTTGATTTAAATAAGCTTGGAGGTGTATCAAGGTCCATAATGTTACCCAATGATGAGGCTCATCATCACACCCCTACTGAAAGTGTTACTCATCCTTTGAGCAACTTAATCTATATCCATGTCCTTCATTGCTCTAGTGGCCTCCCTGACATCCCATGCTTCTATTGTAGTTTCCTCTTCCTGTTAATAGAATCCTGCCTTCCTCTCTATCTCTTCCCACTGCTTTCTTTCTTTCTCTTCCTTCCTTCCTTCCAACATTCCTAAGAGCAGTGGTGGACTGAGTCTCAAGCCAATCCAATTGATTTTAAGTCTTTGTATAGCTTGTTGTACATGGGTGTTCTATTTAGTGCCTCTCTCATTCTTTGAGGAGAGTGGTACTCTCTGATTTTCAGGTTGTAGGGAAAAGTGTTCCATATCCTTTGGAAAGATTGCATGTTGTCATCCCCTAACAACCTAAACATGTCTTCAAAGTGTGTGACTACTTTCTCTTGGGAAGCAAGGTACCTAGGTGCAAGCTTAAGGTCATTTGCAATCAAATTGTGGGTGTTGATGATAGCCATTGGATTTGATCGCTAAGCTCTTACCATGAGGGGTTCTGTCTCGTTTCTTGCCATTACTCTCTTCATCTATACAACTCTTGCCTCCTCATGATTCATCCATGATGCCAAGGCCATCAATTGCAAGTCCCCTAGTTTTTAATTTGGATCCCACACATTTAGATCTATCAAGGCTAAGTTGTGTAGGTAAAACTCAGACATTTTAGCTCTATCCTCCAAGGTGCTTTGATCACAGAGATCAATGAATTGTCTATAGTCTTGGAAGGGCATAATGCCTCTCTATGCTAAAGTCTTAATTTGGAACTATAGCCACTGTTCCTTAAGATACAATGCATAAGACTTTGCTGGCATCCTGAACTAGATTGCCTCTAAGGATAAACTGGTCATAGATGCCAATTGACTTTCCCTCTCTTGTAATTGTCCCCTTAGCCATGCATTCTCTACTTCTAGCTGAGTTTTCATCATTGCCTCTCTGTCCCTTATGCTACTCAGTTCTCTTCCCATCTCCTTTACTTTCTCCACCATGTGGCCTATATCCTCCACTCCTTTAGATTTGGCAATTTGCATCCACCTATTTGTTCTTGCCCTTTCTTTTTCAAGCTCAAAGAATAAGGGGATGGAAAATTTCTGTGGAATGACCCTACCCCCTTCAATGATCCTGTAGTAAGAGTCAAGGTTGGGTTGAGTAGATTTCATCTTCTTCCTCCTCTTCTAGCCATAAAGGTAAGTCATGTTCTAAAGATGGTTGAGCAGGAGGGTACAAGATTAATTGCTTTGACACATGCCCATTTTTTATAGTCATATTTCCAGCCCTGCAGCTGAGGTAGGCATCGACAATGGCTAACCAAGGCCTCCCAAGTATGAGAGGATAACCATTAAGCATGGCCTTAGGTTGGGGAACTAGGAAGTCTACAGGGTACTTCCAAGAGTAAATGGAGACCATCACATCCTCAACAATCCCCTCAGGGGTTACTGTGGAACGGTCTGCAAGTTGAAAGAATGTTGTGGTCTTTCTTAATGAACCCTGGAGATTGAGATTGAGCATGGTTTCCTTAGTCATTACGTTAATGGCAACCCCAAGATCAATCAAAGCGTGTGGGACAATGGTGTCATTGATGTGCACATCTACTAAAGGGCTTTCAGGGTCCAAATATTTTGGGCAAATTACTTGTCCCAACATTAAGTCGGACAACTGCCCAATGACATTAATGGTAGGGGTGTCTCTTTTTCTCTTCCCTGGATGTTTGAAACACTTCTCTTTAATCAACTTGTTGTAAATAGGTACATCCTTGATGGCTTGGAGAAGTGGAATTTTGACACACAGATTTTTCAATTCACCTAGAAGTTCATTCTCTTCTGGGGTATGCTGGATTGGATGAGTTAATTTTTCAAGAAAGGGGTGACCTGGGTTGGATCCCCAACAACGGTGCCAAAAAGTGATGATCACTAGTATTGCAGCAAGAATGTTGTAACTCCTGGGGATACCAACTTTACTTTATCAACCCGAGGTTCATACAAACTTGGAGGTATAGTGTTGTATACACAAGTAGATGTGATGGGTCTGATATTTGTCACTGCTAAGCTAGTGATAGGCCACTATGGTTTCTCAAACCAGCCTTCTATTGATTTAGAAGAAGCTTGATTACTAATGAGGAAAAGGGAAATTTACACTAACTGAAATCTTGTCTACTGTAGTAAGGAAAAAATTAGATCAAATGCTTAAACACACCATTCATCTAACTACTGCTAAGAGGCTTTGCTTTAAAAGAATGCTCAGTTAACATGTGTGTAACCCTACCATCCTAGGCATGCAATCTGAAATAACCAAACATTCTACTAATGTGCATGTAAGTGAACACAATAACCCTTTTTTCCTCTTTGTCTTTTTTTGTTTGAAAATGTTAATTCTAAATCCTTTTGGTGATGTGGCAAGTGGATTAGGGATAATGGTGAATGGTTAGATGGCTTGGGAGGAAAGTAGGGGTCTTCTCCTATCTTTCTTGGTGCTTTTTCCACAATTTGACCTCAAAACAGGCCACTACAGCTCGACCTACAAGATGTCCTAATGCTCCTACAGGATCAGGCCAAGAGCAAGAAGAGTGATTTGGAAGGTGGTGTAGGGCTTACAAAAAGTAAATGGTGGGAGAAATGAGGCAAGGGAGTGGCTAGGACTCCTTCAAAGCTCAAAATAGAGTTTGTGAAATGGTTGGATTTGCTCAACAAGCTTGGAGGAATGTTCTTAAGAAATGATGAATTTGGTGAGGGACTTAGTGGAAAAAGTGATAATCATGGATGGATGAGGTTAGGATGGGGTTGTTGGTCATGAAATCCCCCTGCATTGTTGAAACACCTACACTGCATCAATCACTGACATTTATCCATAAATCATGTCAAACAAGAAAGATTCTCAATCAACTAAGAAAACGAATTTTCATTATCTAGTTGCCTATTTCATGCATGGAAAAACTTGCAGAATAATGTGAAACACTATGAGATCTAATATAAGGCTGAAGACATCAGAAATGAAAATTGAATCCTATTCTTGAAAACTCATAAAATGCTGGCCTAAGTAGCAGAAAACCCTAAATTCCATGAGAAATCAGAACTCTATCTTTTTGGGGTTGCATAGGAGTTCTTTCCTCAAACCATGGTCCCTAAAGGGAGGATTGAGGTCAAAGCTACCTACTATCAAATTTTTGATCTTCCTTTATCTCCCTAAGCCACTGCTAAAGCAATGCACAAATGGAAGCAAACTAATCAAATCCACAACTACTTGCAATGAAATAATGCTAAAGGCAATTCAACCATTAATATATGAAATCAACTAAGCATATCAATACAAGGAGAGGAGCCTTTGTTGCTATGGTTGGGCCCTAACCCAAAAGCTTCAGCCCTTTGAGTCAACTCAGTTGTGGATCAAGGAAATGCTCATTCTCATTATCATATCAGAAAATTACATAACAATGTCTTCCACAAATCTTGAACTCGAAAATGCCTAGTGCTTTTACATCAAAAATATGAATCCTAATGAGGCTCTAGGCCTCTTTATTTATATAACTAAAGTCTCCAACAAATTCCTTAAATATAGGGAGGCTCAGATCTCAAACTCAAGATGGACTGGCTCTTTAACTGTCACTAGATCGGTTGCCTTTTTATCTTCATGACTTAGCTGCTTGCAACTCCGAGCTAGTGTGGTGTAATGGAGGAATATTCGAATGAGTGAGGATTAAATGAGGAGGATCTATCTCCTAAAATCTCTCCTCCTTGTCTCATTCAATTTTATGCCCTTAATTAGCCAAAATTTCCATGATTTTCTCTCAAAAACCTGTAATCAATGCACATTAGTCCACTAGACATAACATCTCACTTTTACTCATCTCATTAAGCAAAATATAATCAAAATATGTAAGGAATTATGAGAAGAGTTGATTTGAATAAGCTTGGAGGTGTATCAAGGTCCATAAAGTTACCCAATGATGAGGCTCATCACACGACGTACTGTTACACTGTCAAGTTTGAGAAAAAGTTTAAACAGAAGAAGCAATACTTTGGATCTGCGAATATGAGGCAAGGGAAAGGCACCCCCAAACCGCATACCAAAAGAAAAATCCAAGGCAGAGTGACCCAGGACAACCTGTCGAAGCAACAAGCAAAGAAAAACACCACGAAGACAAAGAAGGACACAGGAAAATGGTGTGTGTTCCATAAGAGCTCCACCCATAACACGAGTGACTGTCGGGACAAACAATCACTGGTGACTGAGCTGAAGGCTTTTGAATCAAACGTATGTTCTGACTCTGAGTCAGAAACCGACAAGGGGGATTACAAAGGAAGTAGATCATTGACGCAAAGCCCATTTCCACTGTGGTGATCCAGGTGGATGTTGGTGGCCACCCACCTATCCTACTTGGACCTCCACAACTGTCTCTTTTAGTTTTTCAGTTTCCGTAATTGTAGCACTATTTACTATTTTTAGCAGTTTTTCGCATCCTGAACTTCTAGAGCTGTTTTGAGGCCCTAAACGATGATTTTTGGGAAATTTGAGATGAACATGGGCCCATGGACCATGTTTCTCTTCCCAAAGTTGTAGTGCTCGGATAGATATTTCTAATGAGCTATTGTACGCGTCAAATGGAGATCAGGTGCCAAAGTTACGACCACGGGAAGTTGATGTACCAACTTACCCAAAACGGGGCCCACAATTTGGCGTTTCATCTCCTAGGGTTAGGTTTTTGGATGGTTAGGGTTTTCCATTGTTTCTCAACAATAAATAGGCCTTTGAACCTCATTGTAACACAATTCAGAGGCATGTAGCCGCCAAATATCTTCTCAAAAATAAGCTACCATCACCCTAGCTGGTTTATTTCCATTTCTGTTTGTAAGCATATTTCAACATTTTACATTAATGAAATGAAGTATTATTTCCGCTACATCTTTGTGTTTATGGTTATCTCTGTAATTTGTTGCATTCCTGTTTAAATCCGGATCAATGGTATCAAAGCAGTCTACTTTTTCTCTGTCTTTCTTTGCATGTCCCCACCAATATAAGGAGTTAGGGCTTGAACTGGTCGAACCTTTGCAAGACCAGCCTCGCAAATCTCGATGGCCTCCCATGAAGGATGAAAAGAAATACGAGGGGGCAAGAGATGATATCAAAATCTTGCTCGAAGAAGCCCTCGAGCGACAAAGGAACACGATGATGGAAAACTTCGCCCAGACCCTTCAGCGGCTACCCAGAGGCGATGCATCGGCGTCCAACAACTACTTTGGAAACGCCACACCGTTTAAGGTACAAGTTAATTTCAAAATCCCCATATTTGAGGGTCAAATAGACACAAATGCCGTAGATAAATGGTTAAATATGCTAGATGGGTATCTTCTGTTCATGATTTTTCCAATCGGGAAAAGATTATTTTTTCTTTTCTCAAAGTAACCCCCCACATCAAGGACTGGTGGGAAACCTACTACGAGTAGAAGGATGAAAGTACAGGCTCACTATTTTCAGCCGCACCCACTTGGAATTCATTCTAGGATGCCATCAAGGAGCAGTACTACCCTGTCAAAAGCTATGAGGACAAATACATAAAGTGGACCACGCTGTGGCAGGGAAGGGACCAAGATGTGCTGGAGTTCACAAACATTTTTCATACCCTTCGTACACAGTTGGGTATCAAGGACTCTGAGCTACGTTTGGTACTCAAATACTGCAGCTGCCTACACAGAAACATCCAAGAAGAGATGGAGTTCCTGAACATCTCCTCGCTTGACATGATGTATCGATACGTTGTCAAAATCAAGCAGAAGTTTAAATAGAAGAAGCAAGACTTTGGATCTCTGAATCTGAAGACCAAAGGACAAAGCCAAGGCGGGGTGACCCAAGACAACCCGTTGAAGCCATAGGAAAAGAACAACACCACGAAGTCAAAGAAGGATACAGGAAAATGGTGTGAGTTCCATAAGAGCCCCACTCACAACACAAGTGAGTGTCAGACCAAGCAGTCGTTGGTGGCCGAGTTGAAGGCTTCCAAATCAGATGCATGTTCCAACCCTGAGTCAGAACCCGACAAGGGGAATGGCAAAGGGAAGTAGATCATTAATGCGGAACCTAGCGTCAATGTTGCCACCACCAAGATCTAGAAGAATGAGACCGAAGATCCAGAGGAGGGGGAGCGTCTTTTCCACTCATAAATGTGGGTGAAGGGTTCGCCGCTGCAATTCATTGTCGACAGTGGCAGCCAAAAGAGGCTCATTTTAACAGAGGGCATGAAGCGGTTGGGCCTATCGACTACACCACACTCGCAACCGTACAGTATCAGGTGGCTTCACCAAGGACGAGATCTCCGAGTTTGCCAGCAGTGCCGCCTTCCCTACAACATCAAACCCTTCACAGACGAGGTATTATGTGATGTTGCACCTCTAGATGTTTATGATGTATTATTAGGCCAACCATACTTATGCAGGCGACATGGTGTTTATGAGTCAAGGCCTTGCGCTGTTATTATTACTTCGAGTAATTCATCATACAGGATACCGGAGGTAGCCCCACCTACCGATACCTCTTTGATCACTGTTAAGAAAGGCAGCAAGCTCATCTCCCAGAATAGGAATTCATTTTCTGTCTGGATCGCCCCCAAAGTAAGGGGAAGATCATCGCCACATCCATGACCCCCGCGAAGAGTTCCTCCATGCAGAAACAACAACAAAGGGATACGGTCATGAAAGAACATAGGAACAACTTCTCCTCACCCATAGGTGCACCACACAAGTTTCAGGTGGGCGACAAAATTTGGTTACATCTGCAGAAAGAACGCCTTACCGGAACCCATCAGAAACTCAGACCACTCCGACATGGTCCTTACACCATTACCAAGGCTGTGGGAAATAATGCTTTGGAGCACAACATTCCCTCATTCCTTCATCCACACCTTGTGTTCAATGTGTACCGCCCTCGACCATGCTTCCCACCATTACTGGACACATCAGAGATTGCAGAACAACTCACGAGGGACCAAGTTCAGCAGATGGAGGAACTCAACGCAATGGGGACCATTGCTTCCTAAGGGGGGAGGAATGATCCAGGTGGATGTTGGTGGCCACCCACCTATCTCACTTGGACCCCCACAACTGTCTCTTTCAGTTTTTCAGTTTCCGTAATTGTAGCATAATTTACTATTTTTAGCAGTTTTTCAGGTCCTGAACTTCCAGAGCCGTTTTGAGGGCCTAAACGACGTTTTTTGGGAAATCTGGGAGCTCGGATAAATCTTTCCAACGAACTATTGTACGCGTCAAATGGAGATCAGGTGCCAAAGTTACGACCCCGGGCAGTTGATGTACCAACTTATCCGAAACAGGGCCCACAATTTGGCGTTTCATCTCCTAGGGTTAGTTTTTTGGATGGTTAGGGTTTTCCATTGTTTCTCAACAATAAATAAGCCTTCGAGCCTCATTGTAACACAATGTAGAGGCATGTAGCTGCCACATCTCTTCTCAGAGATAAGCTACCATTTCCCTAGCTGGTTTATTTCCATTTATGTTTGTAAGCATATTTCAGTATTTTACATTAATGAAATGAAGCATTATTTACGCTGCATCTTTGTGTTTATGGTTATCTTCGTAATTTGTTGCGTTCCTGTTTAAATCCAGATCATGTGGCCAACACCAAGATCCAAAAAAATGAGCCTGAAGATCCAGAGGAGGGGGAATGCCTTTTCCACTCACAGATGTTAGTGAAGGGTTCTCCGCTGTAGTTTATTTTCAATAGCGAGAGATAAAAGAACCTCATTTCAGTAGAGGTCGTGAATCGGCTGGGCCTACCAACTACAACACATCCGCAACCGTACACCATCGGGTGGCTTCACCAAGGACGAGATCTCCAGGTAAGCCAGTAGTGTCTCCTTCCCTACAACATCAAGCCCTTCAGGGATGAGGTACTGTGTGATGTTTCTCCTCTTGAAGTTTGTGATGTATTATTAGGACAACCATAATTGTGGAAGCAACATGTTGTATATGAGTCTAGAACTCACTCTGTGATTATTTCTTTGGGAAATACATTGTACATGATACTGGAGGTAGCCTCGCCTACCACCATCTCTTTAATCTTTGCAAAACAATGTAGTAAGATCATTTCACAAACCATGAAATTTTTTATCGTTGTGATTCACCCTCAGGGAAAGAAGAATATTATGGACATGACATCCAGATAGGGCTCCTTCACATAGTAGCAACAAATGGACAAGGGCATGGAGGAATACAGGGACATTTATGCCTCACCTACGGGGTAACTATGCACTGTCAGGTCAACCACTCCATCGATTTGACCTTGGGCGTGCCACTACCCAATGGATCGATCTATCGACACTCTGTTATGGATAATGATGAGATTAAGAGACATATTCAGGAGCTATTACAGAAAGGGAACATGAGGCCAAGCTCATCACCCTATGGGAGCCTAATTGTATTGGCACAGAAGAAGGATGGGACCTGGAGACTCTGTATTGACTATCGGGCGCTCAAAAAGATCATTTTTCAGAATAGGTACCCAATCCCATAGATTGATGACCTTTTGGACCAGCTCAAGGGAGCCAAATATTTTAGTAAGATTGACTTGAATTCTGGTTATCACCAGGTGCCTATCGAACCCTCTGATGTGTGGAAGACTCGCTTCAAATCCAAGGAGGGCCTTTTCGAATGGTTGGTCATGCATTTCAAGTTGATGAATGCCCCCGTAACCTTCATGAAATTGATGGAAGATATCTTACGACCCTTCACCAATGCATTCATAGTGGTGTATTTATATGACATATTTATCTTCATCCAGAGTTGGGAAGAGCACCTCCACCATATTCGACAAGTCCTCCAAATCCTATGAAAACACAAGCTGTGTGCCAATTTAGAGAAATTCACTTTTGGCTTGACCAGGGTTCAATATCTAGTTTACATCATTGACGATCAGGGTGTGCATGTGGACCTAGCCAAGATACAAGTCATTCTGGATTGGTTAGCCGCAACCACTTTAATAGAGCTTCGCAAATTTCTAGGTCTTGCCAATTTCTACCGAAGGTTCGCATTGGGGTTCTCTCATATCACTTGGCCTTTAAGTTAGGTCACCAAGGGTAGAGCGAAATCAAAGTTCTTTTGGTCTAAAACCCAATAAAAGACATTTTCTGAGTTGAAGCATCACCTCTACTTCACACCAATTCTCACATTACCAGACCTACAACAACCATTTGAGATTCAGACAGATGCCTTCGACTATGCCATTGGTCTAGTTCTTACTTAGCAGTGGCATCCAGTGGCTTACCATATTGAGACACTTTTAGACATAGTCTGAAAGTATCCCACTTATGACAAAGAAATGTATTTCATTATACAAACCTGTCGTCAATGGAAGCATTACATTTTGGGGAAGGAAACAGTCATCCACACAAACCACTGACCCCTGCCGTTCATACAGACACAAGGGAATTTGCAGAATTGCAACAGTTCCATTTGAACATTAAGTACAAGAAGGGAAACAACAATAATGTTTCAGACTGCCTCAGGTGACCACCAGTCATGGTGCTGATCAATGTGCTCAACTCCTATGGGCACGAGATTGCGGGTAGGCCGCATCTTTACAAGAGCGATCCAAAATTTGACAACACATACCAGACACTCTTGGAAGGTAAGAAAGTTCAAAAATTTTCACCTCCAAGATGCATTGTTATGCCACTTGGGACACATCTCTGTTCCTTCAAGTGAGTGTGCTAAGATGATTTAGGAGGCACACTACAGTCAGGTCGCTGGACATTTCAGAGTAGAGAAAACAATGGTAGTACTGCATATGTATTTTTATTGGCCAAACCTTTGTCAGGATTTTGGGAAGTACATTAGATCCTACATTGCCTGTGTCATTGCCAAACCAAACGTCAAGAAGAAAGGCCTATATACTCCTCTACCTACTCTTAGTCAAACTTGGGAATCCATGTCCATGGATTACATTTCGAGCTTTCCTTCTACTAAGCACGAAAATGACTGCGTTTTTGTGGTTGTCAACAGATTCTCTAAGATGGCCATTATGGTGGCCTGCAAGAAGAGTATCACAACAGAGGCCATTGCTAAGCTCTTCTTTGAGCGAGTGTGGATACACTTTGGGATCACACATTATATTGTCTCATATCAGGATAACAGATTCCTAAGTGCATTTTGTTCAAGTTTATGGTCGATTCTAGATACCAAAATTACTAATTCCATGACTTTCCACCCCTAAATTGATGGCCAAATAGAGGTCATTAACAAGATGATCGTACACATTCTGCGCATGTACAACTCGAAGCATCACACACTTGGGATGAAAGCCTCCCATATGTCTAGCACAACTACAATAAAGCTCTCCATAGCTTAATGGACCACAAACCGTTTCAAGTAGGGTTGGGATTTCAGCCATTATGTCCCAGTGATGTGGCCATACCATTTGCAGCTACTCAGGCAGATTCGACTCACGTCTAGTCTGAAGCCGACAAGGCTGATAACTTCATTGAGTGCATTCAACACATCCACCAGCAGGTCCATGATATATTGGACAGAGCCAATGCTAAGTACAAGCAATGCCATGATCAACATCGGGTGCCACACACGTTCTAGGTGGGTGACAAAATTTGGCTACATTTGCAGAAGGAGTGCCTCACTAGACCCCACCACACGCTTCACCCACTCCAATATGCACCATACACCATCACCAAGGCTATAGGGGACAATGCCTTCGATCTCAACTTTTCATTGTTCCTTGGTCTGCACCTAGTGTTCAATGTAGATTGTCGTTGACCATACTTTCCACTATTGCTAGACACATCTGACATTGCAGAACAACTCACACCAACATAGCTAAACTGAGAATACATGGAATAAGCCACAACTGATCAGATCATGGACACACATATCAAGAACACTCACCAATAGAGGATCCAACTATATCAAGTTGTCAAAGCATGCCAAGTCCTTCACCAGGGCAAGTGGTTCACTAGGGACTAGGTTCAACAGAAATTTCCTCACCTCATGGAGGCTCTTCACGCAATGGGGACCATTGCTTCCTAAGGAGGGAGGAATGATCTAAGTGGATATTTGTGTCTACCCACCTATTTTACCTAGATCTCCAGTCGGTTTCATCTGTTTCCTTATTCATTGAAACATTTACTATTTTTTGTAGTTTTTTGGGTCCTAAACTTCAGGAGCGCTTTTGACCCAATATTTCTTGAGCTGGACTTGAGCCAGTGGAAAACTCTAATATAGACAGAAGCCTATGAGTTCTATGCTAGGTTGGACCTTGAATCCTGCGAATTGACCCTAAAGCAGTCCCTATCAGATTACTGTTTTGTAAGGTTAAGATCTCGGGGGGAGAACTGGACGTGATTTCCGTTCTTGTTGGAAGGGTGGAGAGATATTTTCCTGGTTGATTTGCTGGACAAGTCTAGGCTACATAAGTAAGTATTTATATCTTCTTCCAAGCAGGTTCGAATATCTGAAAAGAATGTAAAGCATTACTGCAACTACTGTAGGAAATCTACTGAGAATGTTATAGAAAAATTATTGTGTATGTATTAGAGGAATATCAAATTGTGAGATGTTGTGAATAATAATATGGTTGTTAAACATAATATGTTTTTGGAATGTTGTGTTATTAAATTTCCAAATAATTCGTACCCTTCTTATTAATTAAAATTAAAAGGTCTTTCCCTAACTTCAACTGTGGAGAATTCCCTCTTAAGAGTTCGAGCTTGGTTACACAATAATGATCATGTGTATGTGTTGACCAATAAAAGTGTAATGGGGTTCATATTTATGAACAACTGAGGATAACTGTGAGACTGGGAATAACCTTGGATAGGCACATAATCCCACTAACACAGACTGATAGCCACAACTGCAACATAAGTTCCCAACCTAAATTGATGATAATAACAACTAATAAATATGTGCAGGGTTATGACTCTGGTTAGGTTCCAGTTTGACAACCCAGGGTTTTGGCATGGAACTGTCCAAAGTTGGACATAATACACTCTAGTTAGGATACCTCGTGGGCAGTGAGAAGGTCCTGAGTGAAAGGGTCCTACTCTCTGCCAAGCACAACAAATAAAATTAAAAAATTAAGAAAAAAGAAATAACAAGAATTACTATAATATAAGTAAACCACAAGAGCACATTTCTTGTGGAACAAATCAGTTCTCAACCCGATTCAATGATGTGAACATAATTTTAAATAAATCCAAGAAATATGATGAGAATATTGCAAGAAAAATTATAGTAACTATAATACATTTTAGAGTTGTTATAAAGCCAATTAATAGAACAACAACCCTACAATTTACCCATAAGACAATCAATATTTTTTGTAACTATTTAGAACTAAAAAATATATATATACATATGGCTAACAAAAACATTTAGCGCAACTATTTTAAGTAAAGATGTATTACTCTAATGGCCATAGTAAAGACAACCATGAACCGACAAGTTTAAATACAGTACATAGCAAAATCCTTGGAAGCCAATGGAAACGAAAGCTTGTTGTATTTACATAATACATAAAGGAAAATAGTACCATGTTCGAGGACAAAATAATTTACATATCATGAATCTTAAATCTTAAAATAATTTATAGTTGTTTAGGGCCTCCGTGGATGGAGGGAAATCCCTTATAGTATTTCATCATAACATACCCTTTAACCCTTAAGCAATGTAAAGAAACATGGAGAAATACCTCGCGTGAATCAAGTATGAGAATGATTGGAACTTGGAGAGCAAAAGAACGACGAGGAGTTATTCTATGAACTTGGTGCGAGCCTCCACGAAATATTTGTGAACTTTAGAAAGAACCCATGAAACCCTACTTGTAGGACAATGAGTGACGAAGTTAGCTAATGCTAAAAGAACAACCCATGAAAAATGTAATGAATTTACAGGAAACGTGGGGGCTAATACTTGATGAAATAATTGACATTCTGGTGTCGATTCTTGAACTTGAAATGGAAAACCTTTGACTGTTAGCACAAAATAAGTATGTAGCTATACCAAAAGAAGAATGAGGTAAAGGTATCATAGTAATTACTTGGGTGTTCGCAACTGAGACTAGTCGTTGGTGAAGAGAGAGCCACGACGCTGGTCACTTCCTATACAAGACACACAAAAATGTGAAACTATCTACACAGAAGTATACAAAATAATACAAGGAAAATAAGAGAGCTCATTGATTGTTCTAGAGGTGGAGAATACATGTTGTTGAGAGAAACTTTCAAACCCTAGCATTCTTGGAGCGATACAGACTAGACAGTCAACAACAAGGTGACATATTGGCGAACTGTTAGGTCCCTATACTACTAGTGTAACCCCTTATTGTTATTAGTACAATGCGATTATTATATTGATGTACCCATGTAGTCCCTATATTGTCATTATTGTGCCCCATAGAAGCCCACTATTGTTATTATTGTGCCCTTATATTATTTTTGTTATGTCGACTCTGATTATATTATGACCCCTTAGACTCCTATATATAGAAAGGAGGTCTTATCATTTGTATCATCCAAGAATTTTTCATTTGTGTAATGTAAAGGAGGTTTCCCCCTCAAAGAGGTTTATTTCTAAGGCGTTCATCTATCTTTTCTATCTTTTTGTGAGTTGGTTTCATAACATTTGGTATCAAAGCTTTGGATTCGAGGGTTTCGTTGTTCCAAACAGGTCATCGTGGCATTTTTTCTATAACGTTTTTGCTAGGAAGTTTCAAAAGCTAAAAAAAAACCATTTGAGAAGCAATCGTTTTGAACCTCGGGTATGAATTTTAGATCTTGTCTCACTATATTTTTTGAGATATAATATGAGGAAGGTAGGGTTCTTGCAAGCTCGACAATTTCATCTAAAACAAGTCATCGTGGAATTTTCGCTACGAAGTTTTAGAAGCTAAGAAAGAAACCCATTTGAGAAGAAATCGGTATGAACCTTGGGTCCGAATTTAAGATCTTGGCTCTCTATATTTTTGGATATATGATCTGAGGAAGTTAGGGTTTTTGCAGACTCCTGAATGACATCCTAAACAGGCGACCTTGGGAAAATTGTCATAACTTTCTCTCTGAGCATCAAATTGAAATTTCGTAAGAAGTTATAGGAAGAGGACATATTGTATTTTGTTTGGGTATACTTTTCAGAACCTAAGGTTTAAAAAGTGACACGTGGAACATCGTACAAGTTCACTCTACTGAACTAGTCTATAATTAGGTCATCACGAGAGATTGGGAATAAATCTTTTTTCGGGAATCTAATTGCGATCAGACTTGCAGAGTTAGAAAGAGGATTCAGAGGGCTATTATAGGCCAAAATTTTAGAACTTAAAGATTTGAAATTACAAAGTTATAGTTGTTTCAATATTGAGCTCCTAAAATCAAGAAAAAACGAGATGAGGAAGCTTGATGGCAAGGATCCGGTAAATTGGATACTATAGATGGAGAAATATTTTGATCTACATAGTGTACCACTGTTACAAAAGGTACATATTGCATCTAATTATTTAGAACCGAATCAATTTTTATGGTATAAAGGGCTTTGTTCTCATAAACCACTTGTCATGTGGTCAATTTTCACGGAGGAAATGATAGCACATTATGAGGATACCAAGAGCAACACCTTATTTAGCCAATTGATAAATCTCAAACAAAAGGGTTTAATGGTAGAGCACATTGAGGACTTTCAAAAATTGAATATAAGGGTAAATATATTCTAGAAGAAAGAGATAAATAGTTTTATCTATGCCATTGAAGCTGATATCAATGGTGTGAAAGAATATGGGAAGAAAGGCATGGAAGATTGAAGAAAGACATGGAAAGTTTGAAGGAAGGTGGACAAAGATGCTACAAGAAAGGCCTCCTAATGACGAAAGGCTCAAGAAACATCAAAAGAAGAGGATATACAACGAGAACCAACCCTAGAGAAAGAACAAATGAATCCGACCATATCTTGTATTGCAATGGCAGGAATTACCACTCCTCAAAATCTCAAGATAGAAGGACATATCAAGAAGATGAAGAAGGTTCAAGCAGTGAAATATTAGGAAGAAAAGTATCAAGAAACATCAAAAGAAAAGGATACTCAGCAGGAACCAACCCTAGAGAAAGAAGAAATGAATCCGACCATATCTTGTAATGCATTGGTCAGAATTACCACTCCTCAAACTATAAAGATAGAAGGACATATCAAGAAGAAAAAGGTAATAGTGTTGATTGCTTCAGTTAGTACCCATAATTTTATTCATTGTAAGATAGCCAAGGAATTGAATTGCTTCCTATATTTAGCACCAGAGTGTCAAGAGACGGTTGTAAGTGGAGGAACCATAAATTGCTTTGGAAAGTGCCATAATATCAAGCTATCCATGGGAGAATATGTATTGAATAGCCCAATGCTTTCTGTTCCAATGGGTGGTACTGATGTTGTACTAGGAGTCCAATGGCTACAATCCTTGGGTACAATAACTTTTAATTTTCAAGAACTTTTCATGAAATTTTCTTCGAAAGGAAAGGAAGTTGAATTAAGGGGTATCACAAGGAAACCAGGAAAGATAATCAGCTCTAACGAAATGACAAAGCTTCTAAAGAAAGAACAACGAGGCGTAATTGCACAATTATGTTTGCTAATGGTTCCCACATCGAAATCATCTATTTCTCCTAATCACCAAAAAATCTTGGACAATCATTCCAAGGTATTTGAGACTCCCAAAGGTCTCCCCCGTATTTGTGATCATGATCATGCTATTCATTTGATTCCAGGAAGTGTTCCTCCGAACATCAGGCCTTATATATATCCATATGCCCAAAGGAGTGAAATTGAACACATGGTTGCAGAAATGGTAGAGGTTGGTATAATTATCTGACCAAATTTGATAAACAAAGAAAGGGATGAATGGAAGAATGGTGAAGTAGGGTGGGAAATCATTCAGAAGTTGTCGAAGATCCCAGTTCCAACAATATTGCAAGAACTTGACAAGGAAGGAAAAATCATATTGGAACCTGAAGCATTCACAGAACCGAGAAGTCGACAGCCACAAAATCGATCAATTTCAGAGTATCTCATGAAGTGGAAGAACTTACCCGTTGAAGATTCCACATGGAAGGATGAGAATTTTATACAGAAGCATCAAGAACTACTCAAGCATTGAGGACAACATTTTTTGAAAGAGAGGGGCATGTTAGGTCCCTATACTACTAGTGTAACCCCTTATTGTTATTAGTACGGCCCTCTTATTATATTGTTGTGTCCATGTAGTCCCCATATTGTTATTATTGTGCCCCATAGAAGCCCACTATTGTTATTATTGTGCCCTTACATTATTATTGTTATGTCGGCTCTGATTATATTATGATCCCTTAGACTCCTATATATAGAAAGGAGGTCTTGTCATTTGTATCATCCAAGAATTGTTCATTTGTGTAATGTAAAGGGGGTTGCCCCCTCGAAGAGGCTTATTTCTAAGGAATTCATCTATCTTTTCTATCTTTTTGTGAGCTGGTTTCATAACGCGAACAAACCTCGACAACTGAGGCATTTGGTTATCCTAACTAACCTCCCATAGTTTGTATCGTTGAATCAAATGGTGGCAAATCAACGATGAAGAATGAGCCAGTTGTTTCAAGAACCTTACGCCATTACATACATTAACTCAAGGTTTTTGAGAAGCGTCGAGAGATAACCATAGAAAGTATGAAGTATAAAAAAATAATACAAACATGGTTAATAATATTGAGGATGAGACCAAACATAAAATATAAAAAGTCACCTAATGTTTAACTACATAAAATATCAACCAAAAGTATTCCCTAATCTCAAATGTAAAACAATTGTGTCACCAAGTAGTATACAAATAGAATGTCAAGCCATGTCGATGATTATGTGTTCTCATATAATTAAAAAAAATTATATACTCTTGTTTTTACCATGTTGATAATACTCACAATTAATAATGAATAAGTAAGAGACATAGTAAAATATTCATGTGAAACAAGTAATTTTTTAAGAAATATATATATATATATATATATAAAAGTTCAAATGGAGAAGAAATAGAGTATATAAACCTTTTAAACTTAACATTTAAATAAATAAATTATCTTACGCTATTTTTAATATTTCTTATAAATAAAGTTATAGGATCATAGAACAAATTAAATATTTATAAATTATATTATGTTATTTTTAAAATTTTATATAAATAAGTCATGTAGACTCTACACTCCTTTCTAAATTTGTTGTCAAATTCAATTGTACACGGCTTTCTATTTGTGGTGAGCTTTAACTCTACACTACTTTCTAAATTTGTTGTCAAACTTTAAATCTACATTACTTTATGAATTTATTGTCTTTCTAAATTTGTTGTCTAGTAGAACTATAAAGTGGTAATATGAGTTTAGGTTAATTTTAGAATTTTCTATAATTTAGTTATTAAATTGCAAAACTATCTTATACGGTTTTTAAATTTTGATTTAAATAAAGTTATGGAATCATAAAATGAATTATATACTAATAATCAATTAAATTAGGTTATTTTTAAAATTTTCTATAAATAAAGCCATGTAGACTCTACCCCGTTTTCTAAATTGGTTGACAATTTTAACTTTATACTGTTATCTAAATTTATTGTCGACTTTAACTCTATCTGTTTTCTAAAATTGTTTAAAAGGGGGCCGTAAAAGAAGCTTTTATTTATATATTATATATTGTACAGATAATGTTACAATCGCTACGTCATGCTGACTGCAACCCACCATAATCAATATACGACGCGTACAGCATCCAACACGAAGATACTGATATATAAGCAGAATCGATCATGAGCGAGGTGCGTGAAAACTGACTTCTCCTACTGCGTGAACTATGCACTCGTGTGCGAAAATTGTTATCAACTTTTCTAAAATTGTTATCAACTTTAAACTTACACTACTTTCAACTTTAAACTTACACTACTTTCTAAATTTATCTTTAAAGTAGTAAAATGATCGTATACTTTATTTAGAATTTTCTATAATTTGTTTATTCAATAGCTAAATTATCTTATACCTTAAATTTCCTATAAATAAAATTATTTCATCATAAAGCAAATTAAGTATTTACACTCAAATTATATTATGTTATTTTTAAAATTCCCTCTAAATAAATTCATGTAGAATAAATTAAAATATATTTAATTATAGATCACCTACATTCACAATAAATTCATTTAGGGGGATATGGTAGTGTTGCCGCTGCTATAACACTCTTCAAAATTTCTCTACATTCTAATTTTGAAGCCTACTTCATGGTTGTATCACATGTCGCCTTGGTTGTCAAGTGTCTTTTTGTGTTGTTTCATATGTCTTATGTATTCTTGGGTGTTTTCAAGTGTCATCGTATTGATTATAACATCTCTATATGAATTTCATGGTCATAACACCTTTGTTGTTGTAAAATGACACTTTCATGTTGTAGTCGCACACACTTCATTGTTTGTATTTGGGTAATGTGCATAAAGTGGCATTTTGATGTATATTCATTATTGATCAAGTTTGTATAAGTTTTCTTGATGAATTTATATGTGTCGCACATGGTTTTATGTCCAAAACTCATCTTGCTCACCTCTTGACCAATAATCCAGAGTTAGTGCTGGATTTTAGACTTTTGTCATTCATACTGATTTTGATAAATTCTTTCGAATTAATCACATCATGAGTTTTTGGTCAACGTTTTGAACCATCTAATGTGGTTCATCATCAAGACAAAGGTGAAAAAATCTGTCAGTCAGAATGTTTAAATAGCAAGGATGCATCTGTTCCAGACTTAGCCATTAGGAAGTAACTGTTATGAGTTAACCGTTAAGTAGAAGTTGGATCCCCACCCTATTTTCATAATTTTTTTTAATAAATATAATAATTAATAATTGATTATTTTTATTTTTATATTGCAGTTTATATCCTCTTTTACCTCCGTATTAAAAATATTATCCAGTCTTTTGATATAATAATATTTAAATATTATTCATTTTTAATAATATTCCATATTAAACTTATTTTTTATTATATATTTACAAATATTCAATTCTTATTATATTATTCAATTAATCTAAATAATTTTGAATTCAATATTATTTTAATTAAAAATATTAATAAATTAAAATAACACATAACAAAATAATAATAAATTTATTCAACTAATTTTTTAACAAATAACTTATAACAATTATTTCCTAGCGGCTAACTCTGGAACAGATGCATCCTTGCTATTTAAACATTATGATTAACTGTTTTTTTCACCTTTGTCCTGATGATGAACCACATTAGATGGTTCGAAACGTTGACCAAAAACTCATGATTTGATTAGTCCGAAAGAATTTATCAAAATCTAGACTTAGATAACTTTTGGTTGAAAAATGATCCCATTATGGCCAAGAGTGCATGAGCGCACTCCAAAGCCTTGATGAGAGATGCTTTGCTCTTCAGAAGTGTGGCGTGTGCCCTCCTTGAGAGCTGGGTACACTCCAAAAGCACGAATTCTCTTCCTTGTTCCAAACTGCGCCCTCCAAAAATGACTAAGTCTTCCTAGAGCGCACTCCTTCAATTCGAAGAAGTGTGCCCTATTTCAGCACACTGATGCACCTTGAAGATCCGAAGCTTAATCCTTCAACCTTCCCCTATGAACCATGCACCCTCCTGAACTGTCTAAGCGCATCAGCACACCCCTAAGGCACGAAGCCCCAAACTTCAACCTTCAAGAGTTCAACTTTCTCCCTTCCTGAGGCCTCTTGAGTGCATGAGCGCACCCCGAAGCCTCAACCTTTAGCCTTCGGGAGTGCACCCTGTGCTCTCCCTCTCTCCCTTGAGTGCATATTGCTCTTAGGAAGCCCGAAGCCTTCCCCTTCGTCCTTCGAACTTGCGACATGCACCTTGCCTTGACTGCTTTCTTCCTTTGGGCACATGAGCACATGCTGAAGTCTCAAAGTTCCTCCTCCCTAGTCTTTCATCCTTTCAGAGTTCACCCTTATGCCTTGAAGCTCCGTTGACCATTTTAAGCACACCAAAAAGGCATGAACATGAAAATTTGCATAAAACATGGTAGGGTAGGAGATTTTTCAAACTGATAGCTACTCATCATGAGTGATTGCAGAAATAGGTATTCTAGGGACCTCATGGAAAACATACACGAGGAAGGTTGGGCAAAGAGGATAAACAAAGGAAGCACGGAAAGAACTAAGAACACACCCTAAACTTGATGATCGAAGCATCCTAAAAACTCCAATATTGAAGACCCTTTGGAGGGTGGAAACATTATGATCAAAAGAAGAACAAATAACAGATATAGTGGAAACTAGGTCACTAGTAATGGAAACTATGTCACCACTGAAGAAAATCCATGTCATCAGTCGCTATGAGTCCCAGTCATCCAAGATAGTGACGTGTCTGGTTTCATCATATGATGATGTGGAAGTTAAGATGTAATATTGTAGTCATTGTAAAAGACAAACAAGTAGATGTACAAGAGTCATGTGTGAACTCAAGAGTCATGGAAGTCCAAAGGACATGTAATACCAAAGTCATATGTAATTCCAAAAGTCATTTGGAACTTAAAAGGTTGTATAAGTCCAAAGGTCACTAGAAGTTAGAAAGTCAAGTCATGAAGATATGAAAAATCGCTCCTCAAGTTATAAATAGATCCTCATTTCTCATGCAAAGGAATTTTAACCTTGGCTTCTCCCATAAGGCATAAGAGAGATAAGTTAGTACTTTTGGGGAGAAAGAAGTGGCTCCAACACTCCACTATTGGAGCAAGTGATGTTCGTTGTATTCATCCATCTTGGGATTTTTACTTTATATTTGAAGCCCGACAGCCAACACTTTTCATACTTAGATTATGGATGTTTGTAAGACTATTATGTAAATTTTTATGGTTCATGTTTTCTTTCATTAGTACTAAGCTAGTTGAACTATTTTAGTTATTTTAGTGCTTATCTTATTGAGAATGTGCTATAATGGTTGTAACAATCGTTGCATCTTTGTGGATTATTCCACTAGATGTTAGACGAAACATTCCAGTTTACGTGTGTCTGGATTTTTTTGGAGAAATATTTTAGAAAAATATAGATTGTCATCTACTAATTTTATTAATAAGAATGAGTATATCATACTATTTTGGTTTATTCTTGTTAGAATCTAGCCTAGAAATCAATTCTGAAATGTGTAGGATTCAAAATGACTCATACATATACACTCAAAATACCAAAAGATAAGTAAGACAAAGTGTTGTGTAACTTGGAATATTTCGATAAGATTGGATCAAGTTTAATTTTTTTTGCAAAAAGTGCATCAGTTAACACTAATATAACAAATATTAGACCTTTTAACAACAAAAAATAATGTAAGAAATAAACAAAAACCTTACTTAAAAGACTAGAAATTGGTGAGCTCACTTTCTTCTTATCACTCCTTGAAGTATTTTTGTTGTCATCAGAACATGTAAGCTCTCACACTTTAGAATAAATTAATAAAAGCAAAAGTGATGAAATTAAAAATTATGCATACCTCTCCTCACTATTATTTTCCATCCCCCTTATCGGGCTTTCGATTTGGTTTTATATTCTCAATGGGTAGTTGGAGGGAAAATTTGTTTTATAACTATTGTTTGTATTATGTTGAACTCCTTTTCTTTTTTAATTTGGTAGAACACATTTAGAAGGCATATTTTCAATTAATTAAATTTATATTAGTAGGTGGGGTCCCTAATCATGTCCATGAAATATTTTCATTAACCTTGTAACTCCCATGTAAAAAAACATATATAAATATGACATCATCAAGAATACCATCACCATAGAAATCATGTATATGAAGCATCCCAATATCCCACATTATATGTAAACAATTATGTGAAATAATCATTGTCCCATTAACAATAATGCCATCAAAATATGTATCATAATAAAAATAAAATGTTACCCCAAAAACATGATAATATCATAGTTCGAAACATTTCCAAGTAAAAGAAAGTAAAATCTCATCATGTCAAATAAATAACTCATGTTAGCTTGAGAGGTTTTCTAGGGCTAACCATGTAGAATGGTCTTTTCACCTCTTTCCCTTTTTCTCCTTGTAGCTTCATATGCATGTCTTGGAAGGATATTTCTCTCCTCCCCCCTCGTTATGTTGTTGTAATGTTAGTATGTGTATGTGATGAGGTGGCCTTAGAGGGAGAATGTACAAACATGGATTACATATTAAATTTTCCCAATGTAAGAGGAACGGGGAATCATGGGGCTATTGAGCTTAGAAAGAAGTTGCATGAGATAACATAGAAGGTACCTAAGGACCAATTCTCATAGGGAAAATCGAGTGATGAGAAATAGTAGGACAACATTTAAATCTAGATGCAAGCTTGACAAGGTTGGTCTCCAAACCATCATTCGGTACTGGTTGTTGTTGAGATACATGAGTTTATCGGATTTCTATGATACTAGGATGTGGAAGAGGTGCATTTAGTGAATCATGTGGAGTAGGAGGGGGGGAAGAGGACCTCTGAGGTGTAAGTGGCTAATATGAGTCAATTGATTAAACTCCTCATATTCCACATCAAAGTGTATGGAAAATATGATTCTTTTTTTTGTTTTCCCTCCATGAAACATTTGTTCTTTTGGCTTGCCACTTTCGGCAACTTTGAGAACCTATGTTAAAAAAATCACAATGTAAAGTGAGATTAATAAAATATGTCATGCAACCATTAATTTCATGAGCATGGATATATAATCAATAAAATAAAGGACTATTTAAAATCATGTCTCACATAAACATTGGAGTGCTTTGCATATGCACACAAGGAAGAATATATAAGATGGGGCATGGAACTATCCATGCATGTAACAAGAAGAAGCGCTGGTAAATTTTAGGTCCATGTGGTATGTTTTTGCAAATAAAGTGCTTAGATTTTTCCACAATGGTGTTTGAACATTGTCAATGTTTCGTATTAAAAGAGGATCCTCCATATATATTAATTATCAATATTATAGTATTATTATTATTATAATAAGATCTTTGCATTACGACTTTCATTCTTTTAAATTTAAGGATTTAATCACCGAGCACTCTCTCGCTCATGCGTTTTTTTTGTACTTATACATTCTCCATGGTTCCTCGTTATTTTAATCATTATCCTTAAGGTGGATCCTCTTTTGGATTCAAAACATCGATAATGTTCAAACATCATTGTGGAAAATTCGAGAATTTTATTTGCAAAAGAAGAAGTGTTTGAACAACATGTTGGTATAGTGAATATGATAGGAAGAATGGAATATTTTGTGCCAATATGAACTATTTATCAAAACATCATTAAACCATCTGCAAAGAGAAATATGTGTGGTGCTACAGTGAGCTAATAAAGGAAAATAGTTCTGAGATGTTTCCCATTATTTACGTCACAAATCAAAACATGGATGGTGTATATATAAATATAATATGAAATATATATATCTCACAAACTTTAGGGGGAAATACATGAATATTTGTAGTTGAGTAAAGGACAAAAAATATTTTAGAGGTCAAATCAAAAGAGATATCTTTAGATTTTTTTATGGAGGCTCTGTGTATTTGAGTCCAGAGGTGAATATTGCTACAGTTTCTCCATCCATGTACAGTCTTGTCAGTGTTGTCAATCTTCAGACTGGATGTCCAGGAGATCAAAGTGCCTATTGCGTGATCAAGGTGGTCTCTGCTGTTTTTAAATGTTCTTGGCATAATTTAGAGTCGTTGTCTTGTCGCCTAGAAGGTAACTTTGCTATCAAGATTTTTCATCGGAGGAAGGGCTCCTTTCGGGCCATGCCATATCTAGTTTTTTCTATCGCACTTTTAGATCTAGACATGCATAGATTCAAACAAGTTTATTTACCCAATTCCGAAGAAGATTTGTTCTATATTATTTCAGATCGTGGAGCTTTCCTGGAGAATCCTCAATTATATGGCACTTACATGAATCCTTTGTCATCTCTGAGGTGAAGGATTGAAAAATTTATACCCTCAGGAGTCGTTGCCCTTTGCGTGTCCACCAAATCTCCCAGGATTTGGGAAGTATGGCCTATCTCAACCCCATGACTCTCAATACGATTTGTGTTTACAGATTGAGATGTGGAATAGACTGGAAAAAAATATCCACAAAGTTTCTGGTAAGGTCTAGAGCTAGATCAAACTCTATCAACACCCTTTCAAATTTTTGCAAGGTTCCCATATGGAAAACCATTTCTTGTTGAATTTTGCGTTGCGACTATAGTAAAGGATCTAAAAAAGGAAGTTCATAATTACTTGGGTTATCTAGCAGCTCTTCAGAGCTTGATCCATGAAGGAAAGATTTTACAAGGCAAATTTTGCTTGCAAGAATATGATACCCATAATTCAACCATTATTATAAATATGAGATTGCGGGGTGGAACTCCAGGAGCGAGAGGGCCTTCCAGTACCACAAAAGGTCTAGTTTCTTTCAAGGATGTTGTAAAAGGAAGGGATGATGCACATAATAAACATGTGCGAATTTCCATTGTCCTTGTGCCCTTTATTGTAGAAC
This sequence comes from Pinus taeda, assembly GCA_000404065.3. Classification (NCBI taxonomy): domain Eukaryota; kingdom Viridiplantae; phylum Streptophyta; class Pinopsida; order Pinales; family Pinaceae; genus Pinus; species Pinus taeda. The sequence continues at coordinate 11,796 of APFE031713757.1, read as the reverse complement.
AAATGAATAAGGTGCCAACATTAACAGTCAATCCTTTAGAGGTTAATGAACTCTATTATGAATTCCATTCAAGAGAAATCATATGCAAATATAATGATTTCTAGCCCAAGATAGAGGACCTATATCAATGGATTTTCTCCAATTGGACTTAAAAATGCGATATTCATCTATGATTGAGAGGTTATTTGATTGTAAAATTTCATGCAACAAAATATATAGATTTTGTTTTAGATGAGGGAACTTGGTTTTGGGGAAGTGCGGGCCTATTCATGATCCCATGGTTCCCCTATTTTGACACTAATTCCATGGTGGTATCCAAAATTTTGGTGTGGGTTAGATTACATAATCTCCCTTTGCATTTTTGGCATCACAAAGTGTTATAGGGAATCGATAATTCTTTGGGGAAGTTCTTAAAGGTGGACTCAGATAGAGTGACAAAAGAAATCTTCACTTTTTCCAGGATGTGTGTAGAAGTAGACCTCAGTAAAGGTTTACCAAATCATATTATATTAATTCATAATAATATGTAGTGGTCCCAGTCTCTATACTTTGAAAAAACAACATTTAGATGTGGTATTTGCCTTCAAATTAGACACTTACAAAATTTGTGTCCTCACGCCAAAAAAGATTCCAAAAGAAAAAAGAGATAAGACCAAAGGCCAAAAGGATGATATGTGTTGATATGTTGCTTACATGGTTGTGATTATGTTATGTTACTTGCTGCTTATACATTGTGTTGTTCTAATCAATTGATGATTCAATCATTGTGTAAGAAAAAGGTATTGATGATTTAAGTTGATCGATAGTGCACAATATTGATTCAACCCCCTCTCCTCTTAGTATTATCAAGATTCCAACAATTTTTAATATGGTTATCCTTTTAATAGCCCAAATTCATAATTTTTACTAGCCAAAATAGGAGGTGATAATAGATAAGAATCATTAAATATTTATGGAAAAAAAGGCTACGACTTTGTGAATATTTTAATAAAACGCTCGAGTCATTCAAATAATCTCTGGATATTTATCGATATTTCTTTGTATTTTGACCCTTTTGGAGGAGCTCATAATAATGGAGACAAGATAAAATCACAAATTTACCTTTTTTCTTATCTCTAATGTACTCTTTTACTCTCTTAATTTGTTCCTAATAACTATTAAAGAACTTAAATAATTCCTTAAAAACTATCTAGCATTATCATTATCGTAAAATATTGTTGATTTTTTTTTTTGTTAAATTATCCTCTACCTTTTTTTAATATATATTTTTTACAATATTTAATAAGATTTTAAAAAATCCACAAACAAAAGTTCCCCAATGCATATTTAATAACAAAAAATTAAAAAATTAATTTCACCTTTTTCTTATTTTTTCTCCACTCATATTATCTTACACTTTTTAAGTAAAAACAAAATTCCCCTTCCAACAAAGAATTCTTTAAATTCCCAAAACATTTGAATGTGTCTTTATTACATGGAATTTTCACGAGGGCTGTTACATCATGCTCATCAAAAACATACATCCTAATGACCAAGCTAACTATCATATAACAACAACAAGCTAACCTATAACATACTCATTAACAACATATAACATAATCATGAAGTTATCTAACATGAAACACAAATAGCAATGCATACAACCACATGTTACTATCATTCATGACTATCCAACACATGTTCATATGACTATACTAATCAACTAGCATCTATCATGTATGTAATCATAACATCAATATAAATGTACATAAACTTAATGCATATAACAGTCCATTAACTAACATACCTGCATGCCAAACATACAATACCTGTATGACGATCTTCTCTTACCTCGAGGTCCAATGCTGCAATTTCACTTTGATGATCTGCATCTCCTTCTCTATCTCAACCATCACATCAATATCATAACAACCAACAACATCATTATGACCTAATTGCATACAATGACCTCATGCACAAAAGCCTTCACCATGACAATGCATGCATAACAAGATATAAACACTGACATGTGTAACAAATGCATATACAATTGACATGCATTCATGACTAACACATCCCAACAACAACATCACCAACTTCTACATGGCAACCTCACTACAACCATGATCAACACCATGAAAATGCAACAAGAACATGGACTACAAGCATAAGGAACACATATGCAATCAACATGAATGCATGACCAACACACCACCCATCCAGTTTGAGGGGTAAACCATGCTTTGATACCAATATGTAACATCCTCCTCCCACATCTACCCAAGCAACCAACTAGTTGGGGTAGACATGCGATGAGAGGCCACTGTGATATGATTCGACCTCCTAAGTCATGTTAAGGAAGTGGAACCGACAGTAACACACCATACAAATATTCAACATCAGCATTATGACCCTCAGGAACCAATCTGACCTTTCTACCAACCAGCGCCTAAGTCCCACTGAGCTTTTAGACCACTTGACCTCTGGACACTCTCATGCTATGTGCATGCCAACATCGAGGGACCTTTAGACGCTCTCACAAGCCTGCAAGCCAATGTCCAAGGACTATTTTGCACAGTGTTATGCTAACATCCCCGGGATCTGAGCCACTTTTTCAAGCCCAAAGCCCAGGTTACTGTCCATAATTGAATGACATCTTCAGAATAGTAAAATAACAAGGAAATGACAGTACACGTGCAATTACTTGAATAAGACTTGAATGGACCCCTACATTACTTGAATAAGACCTTGAATGGAGCCCTATAACTGTAAATAACAAATATGAGCATAGGGGTCTCATACTTAGCTGATAATTGGTAAGAAGCATTGATGCCTCAACATATCAACTGCCATTCATCCATTAGGTCATAGATACATTGTTCATTCATTTACCAGTAAAAAACATGATGAGAGCCATACGTAGCTTTTGTCATAAAACATATATATAACCAACATAATTGCAACATAAATACCAATGAAATCACAACCATATGATCCACATATAAACCATTATAATACTCATAGAAATACAAGGAGAAATAACCTCATATTGGTGATGCAAAATCCGAAAACAGGATGAGGCTTCCACGTTCCACCCGACCGTAGAATAGTTGAGCCAAATCTCCCTTCATCCATTCACCCTCGTGCCATATTCAAAGCAAAAATGTTGGATCTCGTAGAACACATCAATCCAAAACATTATAGGGCTTCCAGAGGCCAACGGCCTCAATCCTTCAAACAGTGATTCCACCTCACAGTCGGACATCACAAAACCATCATTAGATTGGTCTCTACTCAAGCCTTTCAGGGCTCCAAATCATTTGTTCTAAGCCATCTTCTAGGATTAGTAACTCAACTCATGGATGTTGTCGGGCTCTAGAGTGTTTGTCTAACCAAGGCTCCAGGACTAGTAACTCAACCCACAACTGTTGTCGAGCTCCAGAGAATTTTTCCAACCAAGGTTCCAGGACTAGTAACTCAACCCACCAAGGTCTCCAGAGCGTTTTTCTAACAAAGGCTCTAGGACTGATAACTCAACCCAAGCTGTTACAGGGCTTACAGAGAGTTTGTCGAACCAAGGCTCCAAGACTAGTAACTCAACCCAATTCATTACAAGGCTTCTAGAGTGTTTGTTCAACCAAGGCTCCAGGAACTAATAACTCAACCCAAGCTAAAGGAAACATGAGAACCAACCAGAAAAACAAAGAAATGAACCCAAAACACCATGGCTATCCAAGAAATGGCAATGCTAGTTAAATCCACTGTCAATGCATGCAATTCTCCATGCCAATGATAGATCATAACCAAGAAACCACATGCATGCCAAAACTAGTGAGGAAAACATGCATGCAACTTGGTATCTGGAGGCAAAACCTGTTGTAGTTGTTGATCCCAATGTACTCTTGCACTTTACTTCTCTTTCCTTGCCTTCTTGCTCCAAAAATCCAAGCATGCCACTCTCTCCAAGGGTGCTCCAAGAAAACTCTAACTGTCCAAGAGTATGAGAGAAAGAGAATAAATAGAGAGGGCTCCAAAACTGAACTGACCAAGCTTCTCTGACCAAGCCTACTCATTGATCCTCAGAAGCCTTTTTATCAACGAGGCCTCTATTTTCTTCACTTTCCATTATTTTTCCTTCATTTTCCTCCTCACATCCTACTTGTGACCTTTCACCTTTATTTTCTCCTAATTTCCATTATTTTCATAAATAAAATGCCAATAAATGCCTCATGCCTTTCCAAAACCTTTGTGATTGCCTTTACAATTTTTCTTTAGTGATAATAACCTAAATTAACATCCACGAGGATGTTTTTCCCACCATTCATCTTAGTCCCATCACCGTGGTCTTATATATTTTCACATGTATTTTTAACCAGGGATGTTACAGTATAATGTCGTTACTTTTTATCATATAGGGATTTTTATTGTTTTTATGGAAATCAAGAGAACCAACCAACTATTTTCTCCATAAGTCATAAGAAGAAATAAGGACTAGTTTCTTTTCACTCAAACTAAAAAGAGTAGAGAGTCAATTAAATATTCCATTATACATGGACTAGCCTTGCATCTAGGTTATCCATACAAGTATAAACATATATAATTTTATTAAAAATAAAACATTTTATAATTGTAAGATTAAGTATTTTATTATTATTTATTTTTAACTAGTATTGAATTTAAGTGATGTTTTATGTCTTTGTGACTTTTATTTTTTATTTTTTATAAACTAGTTAGCTTGTCTTTCTAACCTTATTTACATTTTAAGGTTCTTTCTTATATAACATATTTAGATGATATGCTAATTCTACTTATCTTATGTAGACCTTTTACTTAACCCGAATTGGGGATAGATTGATAAGAACATGAACTTTCTCTTTTTCCAATTCACCCCTCCTATTTTGATCTACATAAATCTAAATAGATTAGCAAAGGGCGGGAATGTGGATTCTTTTTATGTTCACTTTGATCCTACATAGATCCAAATAAGAAAGGGTAGGGATGTGCCCTGTCTTTTATGTCTATTTTACATTCTTCCAAATTTGAATTGAGAAATGTAATGACAATTCATTGATTTGTTCTATGTTTCCAAATTTGAATTGAGAAATGTAATAACAATTCGTTGATTTGTTTTATGTCTCCTGATAAATTTACCAATTTCCCTAACTTAAAAAATAAATAAAATTAAAAATATTCACAGCTCACTAAATAGCTCTCAAAATTTTAATTTGTTTTTTTCCAAATATAATTTTGATATTTGTTATTAAAATTTATTAATTTAAAACTTTTTATTCAACAATTATTGAAAACCATTAAACTTTAATTTTCGTAATTCAATTTAACAATACTTAAACCAAAACATATTTTCGTAACCGTTGTGTTTACATACACTTTTCGGAAGGACGTGTTAACACTTTTACTTCTAAATTTGGCTAACATTACCATAGCCATTGAGTTTACATGGACTTATTGGAAGGAGGTGATAAGTATGGTTATTTTAAATTTTTTATAATAATAAGATAATAATATGTTATTTTTTTATTGTTGAATTGAGGTTTCTGTGATTCATATCAAGTTTATGAGAGATTTTTCTATTTAAATCACATGATATTTCATTTCGAACCAACCAGCGTGGTTCATTCTCAAGACAAGTTGAATGAACACATCAGGCTTTACATGTTAAATAGATAGAACAGAACCTCCAACAATTATATTCAAGTAGCGGCTATATTGACAATGGCTAGATTTGACTTGTTAGTTAGGACATGATTATAACCATTATTTAATTAAATAAGTTACCCCGATTAATTATATTCTTATAAAAGTAAATGGACACTTTGTATACACTTACAATTATAAATATGTATTAAAAAATAAAATAATAACATAAATTAATTTAAATTAATAGTTAGTTAACAAAGTTATTATATTTAAAATTAGAGTAACTAAAATTAGTTATAAAAGTTACTAAATATATAAATTTAGACAAAATATAAATTAGCTAGTTTTAATTAAAATATGAGTCCAAAGTGCTGTTTCATAACACTTATTTATAAATAAATATAAAATAATCAATATAAACTAGAATTATTCTTAATTATAATTATTTATAAGTAATAAATTATAGAAATTTAAAGGTATGTATTAGGATATTATAAATACATATTAAATAAAATAAATTATAAAATAAATTAATTTAATAATGGTAAAGTGATCCAAGTTATTATTCTCTAAATATTAGGAGTAATTTGTTATAAAAGTTATAAATATTAGAGTAAATATTATATCTAAATTAATGGTAAGTTGATCCATATTATTCTAATATTTATAACTTTTATAATATTAAAGTAAGTATTATATCTAAATTAATAATAAGTGATCCAAGTTATTATATTAAAATATTTATATATTACTCTAATATTTATAACTTTTATAACCAACTATTCTAATATTTAGATATAATATTTATTTTAATATTCTAACTTAGTGAAGTGTAAAACAACTCGTTAAACTCAATGTTACTAGTGATAAAATCATTTTAATAAGATATATTCTCATTACAAACAACTCATTAAACTCAAGGTTACTAGTAATATAACCATTTTAGTAAAGATATATCCTCATTACAAACACTTCATAGTAGCTTTAAAATTAATTTATTATTATTATTTATTTTAAAATATAATTATTTTATTTATTTGAAATTTTTTAGGATATTCTAACGTACTGAACTGTAAAAACAACTCATTAAACTCAATGTTACTAGTAATATAACGTAAAAACAACTAATTAAACTCAATGTTACTAGTAATAAAATCATTTTAATAAAATATATTCTCATTGCAAACAACTCATTAAACTCAAGTTACTAGTAAAGTTTAACTCCACATTGCAGAAGACCACGTCGGTTAGTTTAACTCCACATTACTTTCTCCATTTAAATCCTTTCTAAATTTGTGGTCTTTTCTAACTCTGAAGTAATAAAATAATCTTACAATGTTTTTAAAATTTTAACTAACTTATACTAAGTCATCTTTAAATTTTTAAACGAATTAAATATCGAGAGTGAAATTATGTTATTCTATTTTTTTTAAATCCTATAAATAAAGTCATCTATCAAAGTCATGTATCATGCAGAACGGATTAAAGTATCTTTGATTAAGCGATAAATTTCTTGTGGGAGAGCAGAGTTGGTTTCTAAAATAAGCATTACCTGTAACCTCCAACTACTAAATATAGATTTCTAAATCTAGGATGCCTTTCCAGGTTTCTTTGGGAAAAGCCGTTTATGCATGCAAAGATGGCTTTGCATGTATACTTTGGAAAAGCCGTCAATGCATGCAAATCCATATTATGTTAACCTCTCTTTAAATTTTACTATAAAATAAAATCCATCTGTCATTGTCATCTATCATCTAGAACGGATTAAAATATCTTTTCACCGTGGAGCGCATACGCAATAAATTTCACTGTGGAGCGCATACGCAATAAATTTCTTGAGGGAGTGTAGAGTTGTAAAATTGTTCAGGGATTGTAGAGTGGCATATCAGAGATGGATGCAAGTCTTCCTGCAAAGCCCGGAAAAGTGATGAGATTAATGGAGTGTCCACGGGATGTGTTGGAACGCGTGATTTCTTTTCTTCCTGTGCCCGACATGTTCAGGCTCAGAACGGTCTGCAAAGAATGGAATGAAATCATCAGAACCCGGGCCTTCCGAGAAAACGGGCAGCTCAGGTTTAATAAGTGGCAGTTATTAGCGGTCTGTAATTCGGACTCGAGCAGCAATAACCGTGAATTCAAAGCTTACGATGTGGACGCTCAGAAATGGCGTTCGTTCGATCTTTCTTTCCTGGGCGGTGACGGACCATTCCGGGTTGTCGATTTTGCAGGCTGCCTCGCCTGCGTGATGCACGAGAGGCGCATGGAAAGGGTGGTTCTCTATGTGTGCAATCCACTTACTAAGAGCTTGGCTCGGCTGCCATCACCTCCATCCAGCTTTGATCCTGCTGCTTCTCCTAATGTAATGGTGAGAATGTACTACTGCAGGAAGACTGGGCACTACAAAGTTTTCGTGGTTTCAGGGCTCTGTCCGAATAGATCAGGGCTCTTTACCCTACTGGCTGTTGAAGAATTCGATTCTTGTTCTTGGACATGGGCTGTGCACACGCAAATTTGCCAGCCCTTCAACTGGCGGGAGATGATGGGAGCGGGCGTTCTTCCCTGCAACAGCGAGAATGGTGCGTCTTTATTTATTTTGCTGTACCAAACCCACGGCCGCAACCCCTACAGACGCCAACTATTTGCGCTGCTTTATGATGACGAGAAAGGGGATTTAGGGTTTGTGAAGATTGCGGCTGAATTGCCAAGTAATTTATTGAATCCAAGGCTGGTGTGCTGTGAGCGAAACCCTCGCCCTCTGCTTGTGTCTGCTGCTGGAGATCCAAACGGAGCTAGAGGAGTGAGGATATGGGAGTTGGACAATAAATTAAGGGAGTGGAGAATGTTGGAAACCATGCCCGATTCTTTATTTATATATTTGAGAAGTCTGAGTAGCAAGGGAGTAGTTGAAAGGGAGGTAGTAATTGGGGGAAGGATGGTTGTGATGCTAGGACCGCCACCATCTTCCATTTTAGGGTTTTTTCCTGCAAACGTTGTTGCTGTAGCATATAAGCATCTGCTATATATACGCCCCCAGAATGTGCTGTCGTGGAGTATTGCATTTGATACGCGTACGCGCTCCTGGCATTTTCTGTCTACAAAGCTGCTGCCTCCACATGAAATCGGTATACTCAACATTTGCCCACTGATCAGGGTATCAAGTTGCGCTAGGGAGTGTGCTTTTGAGCCGTCTCTGGAGAATGTAGTACATGGACCAAACTAGGTCTTCCACAGTTCCACAAGGACGTGCTTATTATCATAAATCTGTATCTTTTATATACTATTGTTCAGTCTTTTAGATAATGGTCTTTCACTTGAGAGAGGATCATCCCCTGGGTGCTAACAGAATAGGAGTATAGAATAAACATGGCAGAGAAGACTAATGCTACCGGTATAAAACCAATTTCTAAATGTCAATGGATTAATATTAAAAGTATTTTATTTTGTTTTCTATGTTCGTTGGTTAGAATTGAACACTCTGAAGCTTTTTATTATTATTTTGAACTTCGTGAATGTTGTCTTAACCTAAGAATAAGAAAATGGATATTTTATCCTTGTAAAAACAGTTTTAAAATCTTACAAAATACCAATACAGTTAAATAGTTTTTATGTTTTTACATCATAATATTTTTATGAATACATTACATCATAATATTTTTATGAATACATTATTAATTCATTAAGAAATAATGCAATACGCTTTGTATTTCTAACTTCTTCTTATATGTATTAGTATTTAAATTTTAAAAAATGTTAGCATTAAGTGTTTCACATCAATTAAGGTTATTGTTATCAAGTAAATTGAATTTTATTTAATACAAATAAGTATTAATTATATAGTACATTTATTGTTTATAAGTATATTATATATTTTGTCTAAGAAAATGTTAGTATTAAGTGTTGGGCATCAATTAAGGTTATTATTAATAAGTAAATTGAATTTGACTTAATACAAATAAGTATTGAGGAGTTGAAACAACTTCTTCATAAATAGGATCTACATATTAAATAAACCCCACAACTTGAAAGAGACATCACAATCACAACAAACTCTAAAAAATAAATTTTTAAATTTTCATAAATATATAATTAAATATTTTATTAATTAGTCGGCGCTTTTTTGTAGTCTTATTTATTTTTTAGAGTGTTTTTACCATATTTACATGATATGCCAAATTTCATAATATGTTGATTTCACTTTTATGTAAACCCTTCACTAAATTATGAATACGTTTCTAGCATATTTTCCTAGTATAGAGAATAGTAACATGGACTATCCTTTTCCAATTTTCTCTCTCTAATTTTGATTTTACATAGATCTAAATAGATTAATCTTCTTTCCAACTTTCTCTCTAATTTTAATTTTACATAGGTCTAAATAGATTAATAAAGGGTAAGAATGTGGACTCTATTCTTGGTCCAACTTGCATCTTTCTAATTTTAAGTTCAAAAATACAGTGATAGTTTTATTGGCTAATTAGAAAAAATTATTCACAATTAAAACCAATTTTCAAAATTTTGACGGTTTATTTGTTTTAATTTTATGATGTAATTTTTAAATATTTGTTGTTAAATTTATTGAAATATTAATTTTTTTATTTCACAATTGAATTTAAGAGGGATCAAATCTCTTGAAGTGAAATTTTTTGTTGGAATGAAAAGAGATTTGATCCTTGTGAGTGCTTGGTAAATTAGGAGTTAATATGGATCTAGTCTCATATTATATAAATTCCACATCTCTATATATAAAAGTATTCTCATTTTCCATTTTATTGATGATGATGATGGTGGTGGTTAACGTCCATTGAGACCAAACTTTGGTGAATGAGACCTAAAGAAAGAATTATTCATTTTGATTTAAGATTTTATTCCTATGTTCAAAAAGCTTGGAGAGAAGCCTCTCGAGCTCACTATAATTTTGACATCCTAAGAGTCATGTTGACATCGTTAGGAATGTGAGTATTGCAACAAAGATTATGAAACTGAGTTCTAATGTGCTTGTATGCAGGGCACTCTAAGAGGAAGTGATTTTCATCCTCGATGTTCATATTCTCATAGAGATGACAAATCCTTTCCATCCAAGGTGTTTTAGGAACTGCCCAACCCTTTCCATCCATGGTGTTTTGGGAACTGCCCCATGAGAGTTCGTTCTAATCTTGGCTACATTAATTTTCTCCTTTGAGCTAGTTAAAATAGAGAGATTCTTTTGATCTTCTAGGGTGGGGTTGATTTAAATCACTATGGAATATCCACTAATATTTTTAGTAATAGTGAAGGTAGAGGGTTTAGAAAGCCTATTTATAGACTAATAATATCAATGGTAAAGTAGGGGTGAATATCTATGGTTAAGTATCTTGTTATATTGTAAGTATTTTACAAATTTCACATATCTATATATAAAAAAAATTCCCATTTTCCATTTTATTAAAAACTTGATTTGATCTCTACTGAATATTCACAAAATATTTTTATTGGTAGTAAGGGTAGAGGGTTTCGATATATTTCAAAATTATAACTTTATTTTATTTTATTTTAGAATTAATTATTATTTTATTATTTTTTTTTTTTATAAAATAAAATAAAAATAAAATATTTATACAATATTTTGATTGTGAAATGAGTTTCGTTTTTGGGCATGTGGTATTGATAAGCTATGGTATTGACCCATGGCATTGTAACAAAGCCTATTTACAAGTTAATAATATCCATCACAAAGTGGGAGCGGTGAATATCTTTGGTTAAATATCTTGTTATGATGTAAGTTTATTGTAAGTATTAAGTTGCTGTGTGTTTATTAATTAACTTTAAATATGTTTACAAAATCATTAATAGTCACTATCAAGGCAAGACTCTAGCAATAGATTTTCCGATTGACCATTATTACTTTAGCATTGACCAATACAACTTATAATGTTTAATTTTGAAAAATAAAATGACATATACATATACATATAAGCTTGGTAGAACTATATCTTCACCATATCTAATTATTTTTTTAAACTTTATTGTTAAATTTATTGAAATTTAAAGTGGACTCTTCCCTATTCTTACTTCACTGCGCTACCTTATCATAGTCATTGTTATTCCATGCTCTCATTGAAAGGACGTGTTAACACCTGTTCTTCAATTTAGGTATAAAATAGTAAAATAATAATATATTAT